>SSNS01000177.1:529520-541451 GCA_006937985.1 Aphyosemion australe | reverse complement strand
GTATGTCATAGGAACATTTTTAGGCTGCTTGTTTAGCGTCTCCATCAGAGTCAGTGCTGGTCAGGATATTAATATTAGTTTTATTCTTATTTTTACTTCTCAGCGCACTGGGACTTTTTTTCCAGGGTAGGATGAGTACCGGTAACATTACCGCTCATTTATTAGTGGAAATCTCCGAGATTTCTGCAAAATATGTCCGTCTCCAAGTAAACACATTCCCCCCCAGCGCCGCTGACCCGCCCCTCCCGACAGGCAGAACCGAACACACGCTACAAGAGGGGACACAATTTGCGCATTAGGATGCATCCTCTCCAAATCCTCTCCAAATGCGCCTGACGGAGCTGTACGCGCGGCGCACATCCTCTCCAAATGCGCCTTTGGAGATGATGTGCGCCGCGCGTACAGCTCCGTCAGCTCCCGTCAGCCCAGGCAAGAGGAGAGAGAGAAAAAAGACGAGTCCGACACCGTGCACGTTCCCTCAATGACTGACAACACGCAGCATCTGACCAGCGTCAGATGTGCCGACAGACAGGTGGATCCATGCAGGTGGAGAGGAAATATAGATCAGGAGCACAAGAAAGTAAAAGTCATAACCAGAGGAGTGTGTTGTTGGAGCAAAAAAGAAAAACTTTGTGGCCATAAACATCCCAGCTTCTGTTCATGAGACAGAAGATAGGATAATTGTGTCTGGATGTGGAGAATAAATTATACAGCAGCCCTGGTTATCATTTATGAGAAGTCTTGGTAAATGCAGAAACATGCAGAGCTTTTATCATTTGATTCATAACCTATGTTTTTGTAATTGATGTTTTCTGTTTGTTTTTGTAGCATCAAATCGATGGAGCTGAAAGAACTCTTTAGATGAGGAACAAGCCAATAGTTTGGAAACAGTGTGTAAGTAACAAATTATTCTCATAGAAATGCAATGGCTATATGTCAGGATATATAATCATGTTTTGCTGCTGTTTTTACTTCCAGATTAGAGCTGGAAAGAGAAGGAAGGAGCTTTAGACCCGTATGATTCAGATTATGTATCTCCAATATCAATAAGGTATGTTTTATTATTGTTTTTTTTTAACACCGTAGTAACATCCCACTCTCACTTTCTATTCACTGATTATATAATATTTATTTTTCTTGTGCAATAGGTGTGCATCACAGGATGAGGTTGACCAACTTCCTTGCATTGGCCTGGATGAAGCTGACAATTATCACAATTATAATTATTATATAACAATTATAATTATTATATAGGCTAACAATTATATGTGCTATTTGAGTTTCACTCAATATGCTAACATTCTGCTTACAATAGTGGCCTGCACAGAACCCAACTAATGCTGCTACTCTGTGTGTATATTTGCACATATTATTGTTGATTTTATATTTATATCATTTCTGCATTATTTTTTGTATTCTTTTACATTTTGCACCAAAGGGAGTGACACTACAATCACACTGTACCCTGTACAAAATCAATAAAGGCTATTCTATTCTATTATATTCTGTATTCGACATTGTTAATTGTGTGGAGGCAGATTTGAAAGACAATTTAGAAGAGCCATCAGCAGCAGGACTGACTCAGCTGTTGTTTTCATTCAGGAGTACAGCATGCATGCCTCGTGCACGAGCTTACTAATGAAGCTGCAGTTACACGTTTGGCCTGAGGGGGCGATAGCGAGCATGAAAATTTCAAAGTCCATAAAGTCCCTTTAAAGAATCAGAATCAGAAAGAATTTATTTATCCCCTAGGGGCAATTGAAAAAAAAAGCAGCAGAGTAGCGTTGAAGATAAAAACAGGGCATAAACAAATAATAAAACAGGCAATAAAATGAGGTAAAAATAATAATAATAATAATAATAAACAGAATATACAACATATGTACAGTTACTAACAAATGCTACTAGCATCATTATGTGACAGTGTGAGTGTCCTGTCACTGGATCCCGATTGTTCACGTGCCCTGGCTGCTTGGCCACAGGGATATCCCTTTGGCTGACTGGTTAGCGCGCGTGACTCTCACCCGGGAGTCTGGGGTTCAAGACCCGCCCGGGCCCTCGTTTGTCCACCTTGCCACAATTGGCGTTGTTGGCAGGATCCATGTAGAACTGTGAAGTTGGTCCATGGATGTGGAATTTGTGGCACCCTGCGCGGGAGCACGGGACATGCTTGTGGAAAGAGGGGGGAAGATGTGACAGTGTGAGTGTCCTGTCACTGTATCCCGATTGATCATGCGCCCTGGCTGCTTGGCCACGGGGATATCCCTTTGGCTGACTGGTTAGCGTGCGTGACTCTCACCCGGGGGTCTGAGGTTCAAGTCCCGCCCGGGCCCTCGTTTGTCCACCTTGCCACAGTCATTAGCCCATGTTATTAGCATATGTTACTAGCATATGTTACTAGCACATGTTAATAGCGTTACTATACAGGTCAATAGCATTACTAGCACATGTTACTAGCTTTAATAGCACGTTACTAACAAATGCTACTAGCATCATTAGCCCATGTTACTAGCATGTTACTAGCACATGTTAATAGCGTTACTATACAGGTCAGTAGCATTACTAGCACATGTTACTAGCTTTAATAGCACGTTACTAACAATACTAGCACAAATTACTAGCGTAAAACCACCAAATAATTCCCGAGTGCGACCGCAGCTCACCGCTCCCCACGGGGATGGGTCAAATGCAGAGATGTCATTTCAGCAGCGTGTGATGATGACTAATTGGACTTTAACTTTACTAGCCCATGTTACTGGGTTCATTAGCACATATTACTAGCATTACTAGCACATGTTACTAGTATAAGACATCAGGCAGCAGTAGCTCAGGAGGTAGAGCCGGTTGTCCAATAATCAGAAGGCTGCAGGTTCGATCCGGGCTGCTGCCAGAGACCACCACCCGCCGGCTGGTGGTGGTCAGAGGGACTGGTGGCACCACTGTACAGTAGGCCCTCGCCTCTGTCAGTGCGCCCCAGGGCAGCTGTGGCTACATCGTAGCTCATCCCCACCAGCGTGTGAATGGATGACTGATTGCGTTGTAAAGCACCTTAGGGGGTTGTAGAACTCGAAGAAGGCGCTATACAAATACAGGCCATTAACCATCTAATTATTAGCTAACTTTTTTCTGTCTGGGCAGTTGCAACATAGAGAAACAGTGTAGTTGCACTTTTCAGTAACAAATTTGTTTTATAAAAAGTCAAAATCAACAAATTATCATGATGAATCCGCCTAAGAGAGCACACATTCTCTTCGTTGAATTCCATTGGCTAGCCTTAGCTGCCCCCATCTAAGTCACTGGATGGAAACGCTTCCATTTAGTTGAATCCTCTTGCAAAGGCTGAAGTCACGGCTCGCTCACTCTGGTCATCTAAGGCTTGTCGGCTAGCAGCGCTACACCAATCCAGACTCTTTTCCTGTGTCGTTCCACAATGGTGGAATGAACCACAGAGCTAGCATAACAGGGGCAAGCCTGTCTAACTTGTAGAAATGTTTCCAAATGGCACCGACTGGTGTCCTGCCAACCCCAAACACGTGCACATACTTTCAGGATCAGAGAGTTGGATGCACGGTTTGGATGGTGAGTGCATATGATACCTTCTCAGTAATCAATAACAGCTCAGGGAGGTTATCTGGAGGTGTTCTCCTACTTAGACCATGCGTCTACTTGAACAAATGTGTTTGCAAAAATGAAAAAAAAAAACTGTGCAAAAAAGTGTATTTAATTTTTTTCTTGTTGCTGGGAGTCTTCACATCAGAATGCAATCAGCTGTCTGAAGCTGCTTCTTCCTCCTGAGATAAAAACCAATTAACCTCTCTGCTCAGAGCCTCCCACACTTCATTCAGTAGCTCAGAGTCCAAGCATTTTTCTGCAGGGCAGGACAAACCGGTAGGTGGCCGTCTGTAAATCAGACGCCTCTGTCGGCTGCTTGTGTTCAGAGAGACAGCTTTATCGACTCGGTGAACAAGGCAGCGGAGACTGGGAGGGAAGAATTACAGACTAGAAAACAAAGTGGTGAGAGGAAAAACACGGTGATGGACGATGTCAACAGAACTGTGTTTTAAGAGAAAGCCTTGTTAGGGTCTGAATGTCCACAGAGGAGTCAGAAGAATTTACATGTTTGGGTCTTTTAACAGTTTTAGAGAAATGAAGATATCATTGTTCCTGGCTTTTTTTATTGAATAAAATTGAATGAATCTCTCAGATTGTCTACAGCTAATGTACTTTTAGAGTTAACCGTATTAAAGATGGCTGCTACAGCTGATCTTAAAGCAACAATAAAGAGTTTTTAACACTTTAAAGCCATACTATGCAACTTTTTCATATTTTAAATCATGTTCTTGAGCCAGTTTGTGCTCCTTTACAGGGTTAATGAAATGTCCCTCAGACCCCCACCGCCCTCTGTGGCCAGAATACCACACTTGCAACTTCAGAGTGGCAGTCCGGTCCCTGTTGGACTTAGTAAAGTGGAGCTGACATGCCTGGTGCTGCAGTCTGCTTCTAGCATGTTTCCTGCATGTTTTAGATCATGAACACAGCTGATGTGTTTGATTTAGTGATGAACCGCTCCTGTAGACACTAATGAAGGCTGAGGAGACGTTTCAGCTGTTAGATTAAGGTGTTAAAAAGACGAACGCACAGCCAGGAGATAAGTTTCACTTTTGGTTCTACTAAACGGACACTATGGGGTGCTAAAAACAAACCAAAACTGCATAGAACCCCTTTAAGCTATTGCTTTCAAACTGGTTTCAGTTATTCTTGAAGCAGAAACTAAGTGTATATTGGACAGAAATCTGAAGCCCTCTGCTGGCCAGACAATGCAATCAACAGTTTTGTGGCACTAGTTTGGGTTTATGTTCAGATGGGATTTAAGCAGCTGGAGACAAAACAAATCAGCAATCGGAGGTTTGTAGAAAAGCCTCAACTCACTCAACCCAACAGACACATGAGCTCCTTTGGGGTACAGTAGGAAGAATGCATCCATCCATTCTGCAAAACACAACACAGTAACGAGTTCCCCAGACCTGCCCCTCTCCAGAAACCTCCTCCTCCACCTCCTCCTGGAGGAGACTCAACCAACCAGACCTCCACAGAGGACTCGGCCCAGATTGTCTGTAGATTTTCCTGCTTTGTTGGAAACGTTTGTGATATACATTCCTTCTATAAATGCTCAACCTTTAGGATCTTTGGTTTCTTGTTGCCCATAAAGCATCTGGACATCATCAACCATTTCTACCAAGCATTTTCATTTTCAGTAATATCATAATGAGTTTTTGCAGTTTTGCAGCAGTCCTGTTTTATTTGATTTGTCTTATTTTAGTCTAAAATCTACAAAAAAAGAAAACTATAACAACTTTAGTCGCAGATTGTGTCTATTTATCTTGGCTTTGTTGAGTCAGACTTCCTTCTGAGTGGACAAGGATGGTAAAACTTCAGATGGAATGAGCTGAACTTGTCTTTAAAGTCACAGGAAACTGAGCTGATGAATCTCTGAGAGTTTATCAGCGTGATTCAGATTTCACCTAAAAATAACTCACGTCCAACAACTGACCTGAAGAAACGAAAGTTCAGCAAAGTTCATTCCTGACTAAATAAACAAGGATTTTAAACGGTTTCATGTGTGATTCATTCTGTGAACCCTGACATCACACACTGAGACCCCCCCACCCCACCCCCCTTGCTAACCACTAATGCATCTTCCAAGAGTGCACGCTGAAGCCAGAAAACAGCTTTTTTCTAACAGGATGAGGTCATCAACGCAGCAATGGAACAAACCACCTCATCGTCAGACCAGATCTGAGATCAGCTGCAGATTCACAAATTATCATGGAGGACGTTTCGTTCAGGTCACAAAATGCTTTAATGAGCACGAAGAGACAGAAACGTAAAGAGTACAACAGTCTGGAATGAATGGAAAAACATCAGGTAAAGAGCTCTATGAGCAGTGTGTGTGTGTGAGTGTGTGTTTTCATACCGAGAGATGCGGTCATGATGCTGCCAGTCCCACAACTTTTCCCGTTATTCCGCTGGGTCTTCCTCACCTTCCTGCTCTATCCCAGGAACTTCCTCCTCTCTCCTTCTCTCTCCTCTGCTGCTAAAACCGAGTGAAGGAATTCTCTTTAATTTTTTCAGACGCCGGAGATCCTCCCCGCCAGGTCAGATTCCTTTCATCCCCCAGATGGAAAAACAAGCTCCCGTTTGTTCTTGATCTTGTTGTCACACCGTTCCGACTTCTGGGCTGGTATGGAGGGAGAGGCGAAACAGAGGAAGGAGGGAGGTGTATGGAATTTCTTCCTCCTCCCTCCATCCTTCCCTCCTTCGCTCTCTATTACTGACCACTGAGCATTGTTCCTGCCAGGTCACCGCGAGCCCTTTTCCTCCAATCAGAGCAGATTCCGGCGGGGTCAGAGGTGACATGTGGCCTTTTATGGAGCAGCGAAAGCGATGGGAGGTGGCGGTGTTTGAAGGGCCTCTCTGTCAAGGCATGTGTGTCCACTCCCACCATCTGCTCACCACAAACACAGGGACAAAGGCATGCAGACACACTATCACTGTCTCCTGCCATGTGTCTCGTCTCTCCCCATCGCACAAGTCACACCCTAAAGCTCCCGATGAATTGAATCATGCCGGGTATGCTTCAGTTTCAGAGGAGGCATGTCCTGATTTTAAACCTCTATCCAACAGGAAGTGAGCTCATTTGGACATCAGCTCTGTGCATCTGCGCTTCTGTTTGTAAAAAATACACAAATATTGCAAAAAGTTCTGAAGTGTTTGAATTTTTAGGAGCAGGACACGTGTTATCAGTGATAGTTTCCATATTGAGATGTTACATTAAACAGGACTCAAAGCTCAAAGCAGGATCATTAATGAAGAAGTGGCAGATCTACAGTTTTACATTGTGGGACAGAGGAGGTGTAAGAGGTCTAGACTGGGTGGCAATGCTGGACCTCCTCAGTGAAGTATGTGGAAATCACCTCTATGTAAACGGAGTCAGCAAAATATTCACAGTAACACTTTAAAACTATTTACTATCATTATTTATTCTGAAAAAACTGTGTTTAGGTATAACTGAAAAGAACAAATGTTACACAAAATAAAAACTGAAATAAAATTCAGAAAAATATATTTAAGTACTGTACAGAACTCTACAGATGGGGGGCAGTTGCCCCCCTACCCTTACCCTACAAAGAGCCACCCCTGGATTGAAGTAAATTCTTCTAAAACAATATATAAAAATATTCTAAAAGAAATAATAATATATATTATTATAATATATATATACATTATATACATATATATAAATATATATATATATAGTTAACAAAAAGAAAATTTTTAAAATTTTGAATAAAAAGAAAAGTTAAACCTGACTTTAGTGTTACCATATACAGATGTGATATAAGACAATAATGAAATAATAATATTTCATTTTCCTATATCATGTTCATACTGACGCATTGTTATTTAAAGGTACAGTGTTCCAAAAACCAGGAGCAGCAGCTGCAACAGCGCCATCTCTGGATCTTCGAACATCTAAAAATAGCTGGTTGTTTGACATCAGTGTTCTGGAAGGAAATAAGATGAAGCTGGACCATTAGAAAACTAACAATAAAACCTTAAAGTCAGTCCGATGAAAGCCCAGGGGCGTAATAGTGTTTTGTGTTGCTGTTTTCATGCTCCAGTCAAAAGTCGAGCTGCAGGATTTTTTACCATCTGCAGACAATGTAGAGAAGACTGATCTGTGCTTCTATACCACGAGTTACAGTATTGTGTCAGAATAAAAGCATTGAAGGCTTTTTTAGAAAACAGAAGCAGGACTTTACCTCGGCTAAAAGACGAAGCTGAGAGAAGCATGATTTGATAACTGAACTCACAAAAGTTGTCAAAGGCGACACATTTCTAAAAGAGGACAGAGTTTATGGAGTTAGGGTCCCAAGAGTCTTGTCAGGGTGTTCCACCATGTCTCTCCACCCAAATAAAATGACTTCTGTCTTATTTTCATTCAGATGTAGGACGTTTGAGCCCATCCGTGCTCCGACTTCATGCAGACAGTCTAATGAAGTCTTCAGAGTCGTTGCTATTTTATCTTTATGTAAATCTGAATATCATCGGCAAAACCGTGAAATGCGACATTAAACTTTCTAAACCCAAGAGGCAGCAGGTAAGTGGGCCAAGAACTGAACCCTGAGGAACTCCACATGTTAGAGATGCTGTAGCTGAAGAACCGAGATCCAGATGGGCTGAAAACTCCTGACAAATATTGCTTGAGCTACTGTATCAGTTGCCACAAAGCATTAAAACCAGGATGAGAGGATGCCGTGGTCTACAGGCTCTAAAGCTGCACCAAAACAGCAGCGTCACTCTTAGCAAGGCCGTTTCCATGGTTTTTGAAGCGTAGATATGCGTTGCTTACGCTTTAAGTCTATTTTTACAGGCTCCAGAACACTTCAAGCTCAGCAGTTCAGAGCAGGCCAGACAGGAAGTCACACACAAAAGCAGTGTAAAAGATTCTAAACTTTTTAAAATGTTTTCGTTGGAAAGGGAACTGGCAGGTAAAATGTGTTTAATACGTTACGCGCCGCTTATGCATCTAATGGAAAGCAGGGGTAACGCAAGCTTTTGAACTCCAGTGGTTCCTGCGATGATATAAAAACCATAAACAGTTTTTTCCTTTAAAATCTGAAAATACAGACATATTAGATGGTAGGGATGTGTTTTGGTAAAATTCTGGCGATAAAATACGTATCACAATACAGGGGAGACGATACGATATATTGCGATACATTCAGCCAGAAGATATTAGCAATTTTTTTTCCGTCAGAGTGAAGACAGCAACACTGCTGCCGACTAGCGGTCGGCGTTTGAATTGCACCAAAAGAAAAAAAAATACACAAATGCATGTAAATTCTTCCAAAATTTGATACACAGCTTTTGAATATTGATATAATATCGCAGGAAAAATATCCCGATATATTGCCATATCGATATTTTCTTACATTCCTCTTAGATGGTATAATAACTTAAATCTGAGCCACTTTCAGATCTTGGGTTGGAACTTGGATGCTAGCCAGAGCTGACAAAATCCCAAACACTCACCCCCCCACCCCTTTCACGGTGGTGCTTTAAGACCCGTCAGCTGCTTCTCGTTTATTACAGACACCAATTCCAAGCATCTGAAGGAGACCACGCTGCTCTGGCTGCCACTCGCTCAGACCTTCATGACCTTTGCGTTTCAGACAGTCAGGTATTTGTCTGAGGGAAGCATCTGCCTTTGCCTGATTCCCTCTCCTAAAGCCTGCTTCCACATGGCTGACTGTTTACTTTTATCTGACCATAAACAAAGGAAATTATGTTACATAACATCTGAGAGAGGGAGAGATCAACGCAAAACTAAAACTGTAACAGTGGCTTAGACCAAAAGCAACTATCAGACCATCAGGTTGTCGCTCTCACCGAACCGCAACACTTCCCTGGGTCCTCCACTCATTCCACACTCACATTCAGCACCAGAACACCACTGGTGTGAGAGGTTCTCCGCTCAATAACATCAGAGAAGGAGAAACAGCCGGCTGCTACCACTTCAGCTTTAGGACAAACTACCAGAGTCAATTCAATTCAATTCAATTCAGTTTATTTATATAGCGCCAGATCACGACAAGAGTCGTCTCAAGGCACTTCACAAAGTAAACATTCCAATACAGTTCAGTTCATAAGCCAATCAGTAAAAAAGTTTCCTATATAAGGGACCCAGCAGATTGCATCAAGACACTGACTAGTGTCATTGTGTTGGTACAATCCTCATACTAAGCAAGCATTTAGCGACAGTGGGAAGGAAAACTCCCTTTTAACAGGAAGAAACCTCCAGAGGATCCTGGCTCAGTATGAGCAGCCATCCGCTACGGCTCACTGGGGGTTGAGAAGACAGAGCAGGCACAGGCACACCCCGCACCCACCCACACACACACACACACACACACACACACACACACACCACATATATCAAGTAGTGTTTCTATGGCTACACTGTGATTTCTTAGTAGAAGTTCTATTTAGTAAGAGTAAGAGAAACTTTATTGTCTTTATCTGAGTGAATCTATAATTAATTCAATAGGTGAACTAATAGTAGCACATTCTATGTTAAAGAAAGTAAGATGTAATATCAGGAAAGGGAGAATGTTAGGTGGTTGGCAGCAGTGTGCCAGCCGATGGCCCCCTCCATGAGGCCACCACAGCTCAGCAGAACGCCAGTGTAGCTTCTTCTGGGGAGAAAAACACTTAGAGAGAAAATAAAGTTAACAGCTGGAATAACAGGAAATAATGCAGTTAGAGAGTGGTGGTAGAAGAGAGTAGCAGAGTGTGGAAAGTGGTCAGTATGTCCTCCAGCAGTCTAAGCCTATAGCAGCATAACTACAGAGATAACTCAGGATAACCTAGCCTTTTAGATGGAGGCATGTGGGAGGCAGGGCCAGGGAGAAGTCTTTAACGACAGTAGTCCCCTCTGTACACTCCACCTCCCTCTGCTCCCCACTCGTCTAAACCTGGGCTAACATCAGAATTTAACCATAAGCCCTATCAAATAGAAAAGTTTTGAGCCTAGTCTTAAAAGTAGACAAGGTGTCTGCCTCACGCACTAATGCTGGGAGCTGGTTCCACAGTAGAGGAGCCTGATAGCTAAAAGATCTGCCTCCCATCCTACTTTTAGATATTCTAGGAACCACCAGTAAACCTGCAGTCTGAGAGCGAAGTGCTCTGTTAGGAACATATGGAACAATCAGATCACTGATGTATGATGGAGCTTGATTATTAAGAGCTTTATATGTGAGAAGGAGGATCTTAAAATCTATTCTGAATTTAACAGGCAGCCAATGTAGGGAAGCTAAAACAGGAGAGATGTGGTCTCTCTTTTTAATTCTCATCAGAACTCTAGCTGCAGCATTTTGGACCAGCTGAAGACTTTTGACTACATTCTGTGGACCTCCTGATAGTAATGAATTGCAGTAATCCAACCTTGAGGTAATGAATGCATGAACCAGTTTTTCAGCATCACTCCTGGAAAGGATGCTTCTAATCTTAGCAATATTCCGAAGGTGGAAAAAGGAAATCCTACAAACCTGTTTAACGTGGGATTTGAATGACATGTCCTGGTCAAAGATTACACCGAGGTTCTTTACTTTGTTCTCGGAGGCTAATTTAATACCGTTTAGATTAGGTGATTGACTAAGCAGTTTCCTTTTCTGAGGTTCTGGTCCAAAGATGATAACTTCAGTCTTGTCTGGATTTAACAGCAGAAAGTTTAGAGTCATCCAGATTTTTATGTCTTCAAGACAAGCCTGTAATCTACCTAACTGATTAGGTTCATCAGGGTTTATGGATAAATATAACTGAGTATCATCAGCATAACAGTGGAAGTTTATCCCATGTTGTCTAATGATTTTACCAATTGGAAGCATATATATAGTGAAAAGAATTGGTCCAAGTACTGAACCCTGTGGTACTCCACAAGTAACTCTAGAGTATGAAGAAGATTTCTCATGTACATGAACAAACTGAAATCTGTCAGATAAATAAGATTTAAACCAGCCTAGCGCTGTTCCTTTGATCCCTACAACATGTTCAAGCCTTTCTAAGAGAATATTGTGATCGACTGTGTCAAAAGCAGCACTGAGGTCCAACAAGACCAGAACAGACACAAGATTCTTATCTGAGGCCGTGAGAATATCATTTGTAACTTTCACTAATGCGGTTTCAGTGCTGTGATACTCTCTAAAACCTGACTGAAATTCCTCAAACAGATCATTAGTGTTTAGATGCTCACATACTCGACTGGCCACTATTTTCTCAAGGACTTTAGATAAAAATGGGAGATTAGATATTGGTCTATAATTCATTAGGTCATCTGGATCCAGAGAAGGTTTCTTAAGTAGAGGTTTA
>SSNS01000177.1:323983-528316 GCA_006937985.1 Aphyosemion australe | reverse complement strand
GACTCATTTAAACTAACATAGTCCTCTTGCTGCAGCCAGGATTCTGTGAGACAAAACAGAGAAATCTGATTATCACAAATCAAATCATTAACTAATAAAGTCTTTGAAGAGATAGATCTAATGTTCAATAAACCACACTTAATTGTTCTAGTTTTCTGTTCAGTAGAGTTTGTTTTTATTTTTATGAGATTATCATGATTTGCTCTATTAAGCCTGATCTTTAATCTGTTTGATTCTGGCCGTGGGCAGGACACTGTCTGGATGGGGGAGTGGGTGGGTAACAGTACAGAAGCTGCAGAGGGGAGGGTTAAACTACCACTCTGCTTCCTGGTCTGGACCCTGGGTTGTCAGGGAGGACTAATAAAATTGGCCATATTCCTAGAAAGAAGAGCTGCACCATCCAAAGTGGGATGGATGCCGTCTCTTCGGATCAGACCAGGTTTTCCCCAAAAAGTTTTCCAATTATCAATGTAGCCCACGTTGTTTTCGGGACACCACCTAGACAACCAGCGGTTGAAGGACAGCATGCGGCTAAACATGTCGTCACTGGTCCGGTCAGGCAGGGGGCCAGAGAAAATTACGGAGTCCGACATTGTTTTGGCAAACTTACACACCGAAGCAACATTAATTTTAGTGACCTCCGATTGGCGTAACCGGGTGTCATTACCGCCAGCGTGAATAACAATCTTACTGTATTTACGCTTATCCTTAGCCAGCAGTTTCAGGTAGGATTTAATGTCGCCCGCTCTGGCCCCTGGCAAACATTTGACTATGGTTGCTGGAGTCTCTAATGCCACGTTTCTGACTATGGAGCTACCTATAACCAGAGTCGGCTTCTCAGTGGGTGCGTCACCGAGTGGGGAAAATCTGTTTGAAACGTGGACGGGTTGGTGGTGTCCCACGGGCTGGGTTCTATGCTTCTTACGTACAGTCACCCAGCCGGCCTGAGGTCCCGGCTGCTCGGGTTCTACTGGAGGACCGCTACGGGGTGGTTCTGATCTAGTTAGCCCCGCGCTAGCTAAGTAGCTACGGCTATCTACAGGTTTTTCAACAGCGCGGAGCCGGGCCTCCAATTCCGACACCCTCGCCTCCAAAGCTACAAAAATGCTACATTTATTACACGTACCATTATCACTAAAGGAGGCAGAGGAGTAACTAAACATCTGACACACAGAGCAAGAGATAGGAGACGGAGAAGGAGAGACAGAAGTAGCCATAGCCGCGCCGAGGCTAAGCTAACTAGGCAAACAACCTTTCACACCAAATAAAACTGCGTGCGAACTCAAAGGGTTCCCTAAACGCTAGGTGCAACAGGAAATGTGTGTTTTCGCGTGCTTATGTACTACAAGAACTCAAAAATGTCTCAGTACAGAGAAATCAAACCAATTTTAGCAAGCCACAAACACCGAACAGCTACACTGAGTGCAAACACTGAAACAGGAAGTGACGTAATGCCTTACCGCAGGTTCAGCCAATCAGCCTGTGTCCCAGAAAGAAAAACACCATTTGAAGTCACGGACAACAAAAGACGTTTGGACCTAGAAAACGGAGACTGGTGTTCAGAGCTATCTCGTTTCCTCTGGCATCGCGGGTTCCTGGTTCTCAGGGAAGATACCTGAGGGGAGGGGTGAGTGTTCCATGACCGTGTTTGTGTTCAGAACCTAGCTTGTTCTGCAGATTCAACTTTAAATTACAAAAGTAATAATATTTGATATTAGTTAATTATTTGCTTTGAGGAAACCTAATTTTATCAATTTAATTAAAATTGTAAGTTAAGATTTTGGTTTTTTTATTTGGCTAAATAAACTCCCAAACAGTCTTACTGGAAGACAGGAAGTCGCTTTTCTGTTCAAATAAAAACACAAAATGTGTTCCTGCCACGCTAGCAAAGATAACTTTTATTGTAAACGTTATGTAAATGTTGAATATGGAACACCGCAGCGACATCTAGCGTGTGGAGGTTGTAGTTGTAACAACAGCTTACCTATCCATGGGAAAATTTCCCATTTCCGCGTGCGTTTTGATGTCGTGAAAATGTTTTATTTGGGTCCATCTGTTGTAGGGTTCACCTAAACTCACTGGTTTCAGATCTTTTATGGTTGCTCCTCTTCTGAGAAGGATAACAACATCTTCTGCCAAGTCCGCCATTTTCCACGGTGCCAGCCTTGCTGTGCTGAGCGCAGTGGTGCCCTCTATTGGCTGGTAAATGTAAACATAAACCCAGTGTCATGCCGTCAAAATAAATACTGTACCTTCATTCTGCACACCTCTAAACGCCCGAGGAGGTATTCTTTTTTTTTTTTTTTTTTTTTTTTTAATATAGCTTTTTATTAAATTGTTCCATTTTCAACCTTTAAACCTACAATTTAGGAACAGAATTTCCTTTAAACAGACGTTTCACCCGAGCGGGTCGTTTTCCTGAGAGACGTTTTCCTACCAACCTAAATCAAAACGTTGAATCTAATAAGCTCTAATAAGTATTTCCATGAACTGTGATGCTTTTTTATTTAAGATGATGAAATAACCTGTTTCCTGTTTACGCTGGAGGTGTTGATGGTATCTGGTGTAGCATGGCCTCGTTAAACTGACTGGTGGTTTAAACTGTACTGCTGTGACTGTGTAAACGCCAGCGAGCCTGGGGATCAAACCGGAGCGGCGGCATTGAGCTAGGCTGACTGGGCGCTCTGTTGTTGTTTCTGCCTTCGGTCCACTCAGCACTACAGCCACAGGACTCAATGTAATTAACATTAATGACTCTGCAAATAAAATGGAAATGATTTAAATTGGGATTCTTGGCCAGACGTGGCAAATTGCTTCCCAGACTGCCGTCTGTGTTTACTGTGGGAAACAGGAAACTGTTGTCTGACCCACAAAGTGGCAGCAAGTAAGAGATATTTGTCCATCCAGCAGAGAAGGAGCCAGGTACCCACCCTCTGTGCATGAGCAGCTTCTTTGCTCCTTTCTGACAAACTTATTTAGCAGAAACAGACTAAAATCTGCCCTTCAAAACAGATAAATACCTCCCGGCTTGTTATAAATGAATATTATCATCCCCTCAAGTCATCCGCTGCAATTATAAACCAAACATATTTTAATCAATCATAATACATTTTCATAAAACCATTACACATTTATTTGAAAGTGCAGCAATTTGTTCTTTCCAGTGAAAGGAAGTTTATATTTTTCCCTCCTACCTCCAGGCTCAAAGGGATTGAGTGTCTTTAGCGGTACCCTGACTCACTTGCACACAATCAGCACACGTTTAAACGAGGCATTCTGCCGCAAAAAACATCCATGCTTATGCAAAAGTGTCTGATTCATGCATGTTCTGTGCTAAGTTCCCTTAGTGTGACATCACAATAAGGGACTTTTTGAAACAGCTCGTTTCAGGCACATATTCCTAAAACTAAACACTGATGGACAGACTTTTTTCATGTTTAGAGTGTTTATAGCAGCAGTAGAGACCTACATGTCATCACAGAAGGATGCAAAAAGTCAGATTTACACTAAACGTCCCCTTTAAGACCTGCAGATCCCTCTGAGGAAGCAGTTTTGTCTTTCTCTCTTCTGTCCCTGCTGTGTCCAGCTTCAGACACCAACGAGTGCTAATTTCTCCAACCTGCAGCACTTCACGTGCATGATTGCTTTTCATTTGTGAATCTGAGACGGAGCAGGTAGTACACACGATGTAAGTGTGTGCTGCTGAACAACTTCCTTTCACTTAAAAATCAGAGAATTAAAGCCTGACATGCTTTTGTTTTCCTGGCATGACATGTTTGTTTAACCCCTGAATTGTTTGGCTCACTTTAAACATTTGAGCAGCTGCTTTAGAGGCGACACGTTGTTAGGAGAAAACCTGACTTTTTTGAACATCCTCTCTGCACAAATTCAGTGCTTCCGTTTGCAGCAACAATACCCGACCTGGAATGTCTGAGATTCCCAAACTCAACCTTCCCTTCAGCCGCTAACGGACGGCACAGCGGGATTTGTCATCGTTTCTGTTACATCTCTGATAAATTTGTACAAAAAGTTACCAAACATGGCAGATCAGATGTGAACCTAAACCTCGGACAGACGTTTGTGTTTTCTGACACTGCAGCAGCTGCGAGCTGCATGTCTTCTCAGGCAGGATGTTTGAACAACAAAAGAGACCCCCCCGTTCACCCAGAACAGGACATGAGTGGACATCCTGCCAGCAGTGGTCCCTTCCTCTGTTACCATCAACTATTATTAGCAAACATCCAGCATCGGCTAACGCACCAGGGACTGACAGATCCCAAAATCCTGCTTCCTAAATGATTATAATCCCAAAAGCCACGCCCACATCGTCCACCTATAGCTGCAACCTCCAGGAAAAGTGTGTGTGTGTGTGTTTTCATTCCTGCTGACTCCTCAACCTTGTCCAGCTGAAGTCAGGTGTTTGAGCGTTTGTGTTTTAGGGTTTCAGCCACACACACTCATGTAAGTGACACACACGCTCTCGGGAAAGTGTACCTTTTATCCAGCTGTGCTGATCCCACTGCTCGTCAGCTCCAAGCTGGGAAAACTCCGAAAAATGTTTCACTGGGAAGAGAAGAAATCCTGATAAGATTTCTGGACGCAGACCCACCACAGGGGTTCGTTTTTACACGATTCCTTACCGTAGGGCGTTGGAGGAGACACGGGGAAGGCTGGAGTGGGGGGGACGACGTCAGAACTGTCCATCTGGCTGCAGTAGTCCACACTGTTGGTTTTGTAGAGATGTCCACGCTTCACATAATGACCGGCACAGAGAAAAGCATTGGATAAACCAGAAACAGGTCAAAAACATGTTGGTGTTACGAGGTGAGAAGCTTTTAGCGTAAACACACACCAGCAGACATCAGTCTTGTGATCTCTGAGGCTGCAGTCTGTGTTTTGGTGTAAACAGTCGGGCCTTTCATGACACACGAGTAAAAGTCCAAGAAGAGAAAACTCGATCATCCAAACAGCTGCACGGAAATCTAAAGAGATTTTTTTTTAATAAATTTATTTTTTCCCACATTTTAAGGTTTTTTCTACAAGAATTTAAGTAATTATTTCTTAGCAGTCAGGTTTGCTTCAGATGCTCTCAGAGAAGGTCAGCATCAATCATGAGCGCCTTCTCTCATGAGCTGGAGAGCTGCTCAAATGTCCAAAAGCCTCAGTCGGCTGCAACTGTTCAGGATGCAAGAAAAACCAAACGTTTTCAGATGGAATCACACAGATCTGTAGCCTGGCAAGCCATCCTATATATGTGAATATATATATATATATACCTGCAAAGCAAGAATTTGGTCTAGTTCACTAGGCTAACAGATCTGGGGATTGTGTCGTGCAAATTTGCTTTTAGTAATTTTAGCCCAAAGCGGTCTTCATCGTTTTAAATTCTGTCTATTTCATTTGGAATTTTGTCCCCAAATTTCACAATTTTGCTGCCAAGCGCTCTCAAGGTTGTCTTGCATTTCTTCTACTTTCTGACTCAGAAACTGAAATACAGTAGCCTGACAAGCCATCCTATATATGTGAATGTATAAACTTTGCAAAGCAAGAATTTGGTCTAGTTCACCAGGCTAGAAAAACAGAACTGTGCAACAACTTTGTGATGGTTTTGACCAAACTTTTCTTTTTCTGTTATTTCTGAGCCTGTTCAGAATCCAGCAACATCAGGATGACATCTTACAACTCAGGCAAAGAGGCAGAAGTCTTCTAGACATTTTGAAAACTCCCTCGTGAACGCGGTTTGCTATTTCTCACCAACAGTTGAAGCCCAGTGAGAAACTGGATTAACATCTTATCAGATAAAATACAGAAAGCTGGCGTCTCACTGGACTGTTTGGGACTAAAAATAACAAGGAATAAATGAATGTTTTCATTGTTACTTAATTTTAAATGAGTCAAAACCACAAATAAATTGCAACATTTAGGGTGATTTGTGCAAATTTTGCACGTTTCTCACCATGGTTCAGTCACAAAGTATCTTAATTTTCTCTCAATTTATGACTCTTTCCCACGTTATCTCATGTTTCTCAGAAACGAAAGCGTTCCCTAACACGTGATGATTACGTGACTTTTTTAAAGAAATTCTGTCCTGAGAATTCTTTAAACATGTTAAGAAATACGGCGACTCGGAAGTGGCGTGTGAGGAAACTCAGAAATGTTTTCGGCCATTTTGGAAACTCCTTTGCGCGTCGTCTGCAGCCAGGTGAGGCCATGGCTCAACATCATGATGCTTTAGAACAGTGGTTCCCAAATTAGGGGTCAGGGGCCCACTGTGGACCACCAACAGCTACAGAGGGGGTCTTTGGATGGTTTCCAGAGATCAAAATAAAATTGAACCTAAATTTTTAGCATATTGTTACAAAATCTCAGCTAAATTGCCATATTAGTGAACAAGAGCTGAAGCATTTTCTTTATGCTCTGGATTATTTCACTTTTTAAGCTTGTTTGTTTTGTAAATCAGACATCTGGGGTCACATATCTTGTGGGTCTGAAGCTGAAAAGTTTGGGAATCACTGGTTCAGAACATTAATCAGAGGTAAATATATAATGTAAGTTTTATTCTTTTCCCCTCAGAAAACAGTCAGACATCGCTAGCTTTAGCTTTAGCACTAGCCTGCTAGCCTACATGGCGATCTGTAATGGTTTTGCTTTTGAAATCTTCTTTCTGTCCAAACGGGTGAATCTCTCACTGAGAGCTGGAGTTTCTGATATAAAAACGTCTCTGATCGTCATCATGGTGATCATGAAGCACCGTTTACCTGAGAGGACGAGAAGGAGATGCTGTCAGCTGAGGAACCCTTAAAGCTCTGAGCTCCACCTCCTCTCCATCCTGGACTCTGAGGACCACCGTAGTCCACCACGTCGCTGGTCTGCTTCTGCTGTTTCCACTCTGATCGGGTGAGAGGGGTGAGACAGGAGGGAGGCAGACAGGCAGATTATAATCTGACAGCTTGTGAATCAGACCCACGCCGTGCGGGTGTTGTTATTACAGTGAACGCTCACTCACAGTTATGTCTAGTCTGGTGAAATAAAAACAAACACAACCGACACTTTGCTGTGAGCAGACGCCGGCGTGGCCATAAAGGGTGATGACAGCGACGCGTGTTTACTGCGCTTGTGTCTGACAGAAGCCTCCATCAGCAGGTGTCGTGTGATTATCCAGGTATATACGGCTCGTGTGACTAACTGGGACCTCACTGGGAACAGATGGTGGAAAAAACATCTGCTGTTGTTTTTGCAGATGTGAGTAAATCATCATCGTCGTCCTCTGAAAGTCAGATATACCCGCTCCATAGAACCCAGATAGAACATTCTGGAAAATACCACAGTACCTGATGTGCTAGATACTACTACTACTACCACTACTACTACTACTGCTACTACTACTTCTACTGCTACTACTACTACTGCTACTATAGCTGCTGCTACTACTACTACTGTTGCTTCTACTGCTACTACTACTGCTACTACTACTACTGTTGCTTCTACTACTACTACTGCTACTACTACCACTACTACGACTTCTACTACTACTAATGCTACTACTACTACTACTACTTCTACTACTACTAATGCTACTACTACTGCTACTACTACTACTACTACTTCTACTACTACTACTACTACTACTACTGCTACTACTACTACTTCTACTACTACTACTGCTACTACTACTACTACCACTACTACTACTACTGCTACTACTACTTCTACTGCTACTACCACTACTACCACTACTGCTACTACTGCTACTACTACCACTACTACGACTTCTACTACTACTAATGCTACTACTACTGCTACTACTACTACTACTACTTCTACTACTACTACTACTACTACTACTGCTACTACTACTACTTCTACTACTACTACTGCTACTACTACTACTACCACTACTACTACTACTGCTACTACTACTTCTACTGCTACTACCACTACTACCACTACTGCTACTACTGCTACTACTACCACTACTACGACTTCTACTACTACTAATGCTACTACTACTGCTACTACTACTACTACTACTTCTACTACTACTACTACTACTACTACTGCTACTACTACTACTTCTACTACTACTACTGCTACTACTACTACTACCACTACTACTACTACTGCTACTACTACTTCTACTGCTACTACTACTACTGCTACTATAGCTGCTGCTACTACTATTACTGTTGCTTCTACTACTGCTACTACTACTTCTACTGCTACTACTAATACTGCTACTATAGCTGCTGCTACTACTACTACTACTTCTACTACTACTACTACTTCTACTACTACTACTACTGCTACTACTATTTCTACTACTACTACTGCTACTACTATTTCTACTACTACTACTTCTACTACTACTACTAATACTACTACTACTGCTACAACTACTACTGCTACTACTACTTCTACTACTACTACTACTTCTACTACTACTGCTACTACTATTTCTGCTACTACTACTATTTCTACTACTACTACTTCTAATAATAATAATAATAATACTACTGCTACTACTACTACTGCTACTACTACTTCTACTGCTACTACTAATACTGCTACTATAGCTGCTGCTACTACTATTACTGTTGCTTCTACTACTGCTACTACTACTACTGCTATTACTACTACTACTACTACCACTACTGCTACTACTGCTACTACTAGTACTTCTACTACTACTACTACTTCTACTACTACTACTGCTACTACTACTACTTCTACTACTACTACTACTACTACTGCTACTACTACCACTGCTACTACTACTACTTCTACTACTACTACTACTGCTACTACTACTACTGCTACTACTACTACTACTGCTACTGCTACTACTACTACTACTGCTACTGCTAGTACTTCTACTACTACTACTACTTCTACTACTACTACTGCTACTACTACTACTTCTACTACTACTACTACTACTACTGCTACTACTACCACTGCTACTACTACTACTGCTACTACTACTACTTCTACTACTACTACTACTTCTACTACTACTACTACTGCTACTACTACTACTGCTACTACTACTACTACTGCTACTACTACTACTACTGCTACTGCTACTACTACTACTACTACTACTGCTACTACTTCTACTACTACTACTACTACTACTACTACTACTGCTACTACTACTACTGCTACTACTACTACTACTACTACTAATTGCTACAAATAACCTAAAAAGCTAAAAAAAATGATGCTTAAATTTGTACCTCATTTATAATTTATATCTTTAATTTATAGATCCTCTCCGCTTCACTTTGACCCTCTAGGACGACTTAATTTTAGTTTCTAATAGCTTCCACAGAATTACAAAACAACAAATCGCTAAAACAAGTGAGTCGTAATATTAAATGATGATGGATGATCATCGTGATCATTTATCCCCCTAAAATCTGATGAAAGCAGAGCTGGAACGAGTCTCCTGGATCTAATCCAACCAGTGTCCCATCAGCAGGAGCTTCCTCTGAGTTTGTACAGTCTCAAGTATCACTTCATGTCCACCGAGGACTTTTCTCTTTTGAAGACGATGATGAGAGGGCGACAGAGATGTGTCACAACTTCAAAAGCATTCCCGATCTCTTACAAGCCCCAAACGTCTCCTGAGTGACACTCGGAGTAACGAAGCAGCTCTGGACGTGCCCCGAGGAGACGTCAGCCTGCTGCACCTCCACACACTCCACCTGCGTGTGACACACACTCCACTTCCTGCTCACCAACTCTAGGCTCCAGCATCAGGTCAGTAACACAACTCCACAAACAGATCTCAGGTCAGCTCTCAGAGGTTTCCCATTAAAGGCGTCACGCTGCTCTGAGCTCAGTTAAGAAAGAGACAAAATGATCTCACAAAACATTCAGCTTCAGTTCTACATTTAGAGGTTCTGAGATGTTTGTTGTTTCAAAATTTGGTCGTTTTTCCATCAAACAGAGTTTAAATTAAACCGAAATGAGATCTGACTTTTAGTTGAGGTTCTTAAAAAAAGTTCATTCCAGTTGTGATTTTCACAATAATAAACAATGTCACTTGTTATTGGATGAAGTGAACTTTTCATTACTAAATTAGATTCTTTCTTCTAAACAAGCCAACAGGATTTTTTTCATTGGAATTTTTCACAGAAGAGAAGCTCCTAAAATGTGAATTTGACAAACTAAATGCCAGCTCACTGCCTTTATCTACAGAAAAAACATTCTTCTTGACTTGAGTTCATTACTGAGAGTTAACTCTAAGTGGTGTGAAATTAAAAAAAAGTTGCAGTCGCACAGATTCTTTATTTGCTCAATATTTCTATGTTTTCTCCCAGCTTTGTATATTTCCACGCATCTAAATCAGACTGTAGAGTAAACACGTTTTTACGTCCACATGCTGATGAATGGAAAGCTCCCACCCGTTCAGCAAACACTCCTTCTGTAACAAACAGACTTATTTCTCTCCCCGCTGGAGATTTCCACTTTCAGGCGCCGCTTCAGTAGTTTTAGGAAAGCTGTAGTTTATGTGAGGCGGTTTAATCAGATGCAGACTACCATGAACACGTTACTACAGGTCTTTCACTAAATGAGGAATGCAATAATAGCTCTGCAGGTCTAACGGTCAGTTCAGCACTTTTATTTAACTTTATCGTGTCACTTTTAAGTGCTACTTTATAATAGACTTAATTTAACTGTGTTAGTGTGCTGGTCTTTAAAAGTGAGTTAAATATTAAATAAATATTTCTGCATGTCATGCATGTGATCAGGAATTCACTGTAATACTCATGTGACTTTTTATTGTCAGCTGAACCAATAAAAGCTGCTGCAGTTTGACCTCCAGTCCATCAGGGGGCAACAGTGTTAACATTTTTGACTCCATGGTGGCACAGTTGGTAACTCTGTTGCCTCGCAGCAAGAAGGTTGCAGGCAGTGTTTCCAGACGTACGGTAATTATGGTATTTGTAGGATAATTTAGCCCTCTGTACGATCATAAATCCCGTATGTACGATCATTTTAACCCTTCATTGTGTGGAATCTGCGGCTGCGGATTGCATCCAGAGACGTTCCTAAAGCTAAAACTACTTTAAAGACTATCATTTTGCACTTTGTTTGATACACTAATAATGAAGCTGTGGGTCATCAGACATGTCAGGATGCAACTGAAAAGTGTACGATAATTTTTCTCAAAATACGATAATTTTAAGATCCCAGTATACTTTAACATTTCCAGTCTGGCAACACTGGTTGCAGGTTACCATCACGGCTGCAGCCTTTCTGGGTGGAGTTAGCATGTTCATGCGTGGGGTTTCTCCGGGTTCTGTCTCTGTGTCCCTGTAATGGACAGGAGACCTGCTGGTTTAACACGCCATAAGCATAGATACACACCCTTACCTAGGGTGACCAAACGTCCTCTTTTCCCCGGACATGTCCACTTTTCACCCTCTGTCCGGGGCGTCCGGGGGGGGTTTCCTATATTGATGAAAATGTCCGGGTTTTCATCCAGGAGCCGGGTTTGAATTACGGGGGAGCTGGAAGCCCTCAACAACACACCCAGGGAAGCCCCCAAAAAGATCCTGTTTCTACCTATTACATTATTTATGGACCCTCAGCGCACCGGGGATTGTTCTGTAAGGAGAGGACAGAATGCTGATAGTTAAGCTGCGTCCTGCTCACGGCCACAGTAACATTCTCAAAGTGGCGCCACCAAAAATATAATTAACACGCAATCGTTCATGTCCGTTCATATAATATTCTGTCTTACTTATGTCTTTTAATCGTATCTTTAATTCGTGTCTGACGCGCTCTGCAGCGAAGCGCGTCACCTGTGCTCCGGTGATGTCACCTCACCCGCGCTGCCGCGCAGCGCACACTCCACTATTTTTCAGCCAGTAGATTAATTTGAATGTTTAGTTCAAAAGCAACTCGAGGTGAAACAGGAGCCAGGAAACATTTTTTTCTGGTGGATTGACAGGAGAGCAGGAGGATCAGAGACAGACAGGACAGGAAAATATTCAAATAAAAACAAGAAAACAAAGTTTTTGAAAATGAAAATGTTGGTAGATTTATCCCACTACACCTTTTGACCTGCATAAAGCAATAATTCACAAGCATGTAATATTTATATATTTGATACAAATCAGGTCACCGTCAAAATTCCGTCCCACATCCAGGGCCGTATCAGGGTATTTTGGGGGCCAAGGCAAACAGACCCCCCACCCCATCCCCGTCACTGGGCTCCCCCAGAATCCTCTGTGTAATTCAAAGCCTGCCCAGGAGTATTAATTACAGTGTTTGCAAAAACACCTCGGTTTACATATGAATTGTTCTAGAGCCATTTTGTTGGCAGAATCTGATAGTTTAGCTCTAAGCCAGGTGTTGTGACAGAACACCGGGAAACAAATAGCTCCCAACGTGGTTCGTGTGGCATTCAGTGCTCTGTGTGCGGCGCGCGGCAGCGATGCGCCTCTTGCGCATTTGGAGAATGAGTACTCATGCACAAAACGAGGCCCCTCATGGAGCGCATGTTCTGCGTATCGAGAGGGGCCCACTTAAAACACTGGATTTGCTCAAATAAGATGTTTGTGCTCAACAAGGTTGTAGTTCTCTTGTGGAATGAGCAGAGCGCGCTCGGAGTGCAGCTTGTAATGAGCATGCGCGATTTTATCAGTTGGGAGGCGCGGAGCAGCTGGAGAAACATATCAATGATGGAACGTAAGAGAATTTTTGACATAACACCGGTGCGCAGAGGTGCGGGTTTCAATGATCAAGAGGAAAGGGAGGGGGAGAGGGGAAAACAGAAAACCAGAAACACGGAGGGACCAGACTTATAGTAAAGTTTTGTGCAAAACTGCTGGAAAAGTGTGGGTGTTCAGCCACCTCATTAGAAAAAGTGTGGGTGTTAAAACACCCACATCCCCCACGGGTGCGACGCCCATGGTGTGACGTCATCGGTAGGCACGGATCCCCTGTCCTCTTTTTTGGAAATGGAAATATGGTCACCCTACCCTTACCAACCCGCTTCAGCATCAGCAATGTATAAACGTTGGTGGCGGTAATGCTAATTGAGCTACTGCTAACGCTAGCCCGAGCTACTGCTAATGCTAACCCAAGCTACTGCTAACACTAGCCAGAGCTCCTGACAGCCCGAGCTACTGCTAATGCTAGCCAGAGCTACTGCTAATGCTACCCAGAGCTACTGCTAACGTCCTTATCGGACAAGAGGAAAACAACGAAGGAGAATGTCGAAGCACACATTCAAGTGTTTTGGACGAACAACCACAAACATCTTATGAAAGCTTACCTGACAGAAGGTTTCGGCCTTTATGGCTGAAGCCGTTGGTCTGCAGGGAGGCAGAACGGGACAGGGGGGAACAGCGGGTCGGAACAGGAACAAAAGTGGGATCCAAGTCCAGAATCAGCTGGTTCAGCTGCTCTATGGACTCATCCATGTCTGTAGCTAATGAGGCCACATCGTCTTCCTGCCCACATGAGGTTGTAGACTGTACGTTGGTCCCTCTCTGCACTGCTTCCCTGCTGCTGAGTCCTCGTGGCGGCGTGTCAGGAGCAACCAGAGGTGGTGGTCTTTCTTTCTTCAGCCTTCCTGCTCCACCCGCAGGAAGAAAAACACCTTCCACCAACTGCTGCTGCCGCACCCAGGAATCGGTGGAGTACTCTGTTCCAGTGGGTCTCTGAGCTTCTGGCAGGTTTTCAGATGACAGTGAGCAAATGCTACTCGGGCTTGGGATCTCCAAAGCAGAACCTGCTCCTCCGTCATCCTCATCATCCAGGATATCCGTCTCCCTCTCGTTGGACGAAGCCTCTCCGTTGACGGTGTTCCCCATTCCAGACTCGTCTCCAGCCAGCTCTCCTCCACCCCGGCAGGATGAAGCAAGTTCAGTCATCACCTCCAGAAGAGAATGAGTCGCTTCAGAGTCCAGCCCAGATATCAGCCTCCCAACCTGGGTCCAGTTGTCTAGCGAGGCCCCGGTCCCCTGCCTGGTTCCGGTCCGGCCCTGTGAGGCGACGGAAAGGCCGGAGTCGCTGCTGGCTGACGGCGCTCGGTCGCTGTAGCTTGGACTGCTGGTGGTCAGGGGTGATGGAGCTGCTTCTTCAGCACTCTTCTTCCTCACTTTGGAATACAAGCTCTCATTTCCAGGTTCCAGGATGTGAGCGGGAACTGTAGGGAGGAGATCAGACGTCCGTCAGTAGTTTTCATCACATGGAGCAGACTGATTTTATTTATTGTTTTAACTGTAAACAGCTCTCATATGATTTTCAGTATGATTATGCATCACAGAGGGCATCATTTTCTATTTATTTTATGTATTATACAGAAAAGTATTAAAACTGCAAATAAATGTGTTTAGGAATCTGAAATATGGGAAGTTTTGCAAGTTTTTAATAAATAATCTGATTAAAATTGCTAAAAAATATATATTCATTCAATTCAGATTTTTGACTTTTTTCTATTTTTGAAGCATTTCCTGGTTTTAGAGCAAAATAAAACTAAAATCTTTTTTTTTACTTCTCACATTTAGATTTTTGCAGTTGTTCAACATTCATTCAAATGTATGGAAGCCCATTCCCGCCACTCTGATTAAAACAAACTATCTCATAATTATGACGTAGCTATCTCATTATAATAAGATACTATCTAATAATTATGACTTAACTATCTCATAATTATGAGATACTAAGTCATAATAATGAGATAATTATTTTTTATCAGAATGGCAGGAATGGACTTCCATACAACGTGATAAAAGTTCATATAAAAACAAAAAACTCTCTTTCGTTTTCTACACCTGCATCTGTTCTGTACATGATTCACGTCTCCACACCTCATGGAGATAACACAGGGGCCCGTTTGTGTGGGCTGACGGATGCGTGTGCATGCGTGCGTGTCACGGACAGAACGCGTCCGTCACAGACCTCAGGTCAGATTGACTCACATACAGTTTGCACAACCATCTGCAGGTCTTAGAAAACAAAGATAAAGCATGAAAACAAGAAACCTTTTCACCTAAAAGAGATTTATTTGTCAAATGTATCTACAAAGTAAATTTTATTTAATTTCCTCAAACATTTTCACAGTATAAAATATATAAAATAAAAGCAGAAAGAAATGATAAACAGTTGATTTTTGTTCCATGATCAGACTTTGATAAGACGGGTTTTCCTGCACAACAGCAACAATACATAGAATGCACATACCACAGCTGTATGAGGTCCAGGGAAGCAATAAAACCCAAATACCAGACATGCATGGTGAAACCTCACAGCTGCACTGAGAGGGCTTTCCCACACACACACACACACACACACACAGTCCACAATCTGAGAGTTCAGAAAAGCGTTTTAAAAACCAGCAGCTTACTTTACCATCAGCCAGGAGGAAACTTTCACTGTCCGCTCTGAAACAGGATGGGAATGCTTTTCTGAAGCCTCCCTCGGGAGTCAGAGCAACAGGAAAAGGGAAGCAGATGAGGAGCAGAAAGAGAGAGAGAATCTGAATGAGGATGAGAGAAATCAGATGTAACAAAGCTTCAGGAGAGCTTCTCCTCCTGCTCCCGTTCTGTCGTCCTCAGGCTGCTGCAGGAAGACAAGCAAACTACATTCCTGCTCTTAAGGTGCTAACAGCCCTCTGTGCCCCCCTCCCACTCTCTCTTTCCCCTCAGCACGACCAATCCCCGCCTTTTTCTGTGCTTTTTTATTTTTTTGTTCTGGTCCCTCCCCCTGCCTGCATCCTGTCCCAGGTAGCTGTGTGCATCGTGTGTTTTCATCTGGAAGCAGAGGAAGGAAACCAGAGGGCGGATCGTTCACCAGACACATAGGTGGAAGAGTGTGCTGTACACATGATGCACTTTCAAGGGAGAAGAGAGAAGAAGGGACCTGGAGCTGCCCAGATTCAGAGAGGGGAATGTAAACACGGAGGCGGGCTTTAGAGAGGCTGTGTGCGGAAGGGGGATGGGAATAGGACCTGGACTAACCTGCAACTTGAACCTGAGAATAAAGTGAGATAAGAGGAGAGAGAAGAAGATCAGGAGACGGAGAGGGAGCAGAGGGGAGGAATGGGAGACGGTGAAGTAGAACCACCTGTGCATCAAAACAACATTCCTGACCCAGGATGGTACAGCTGGCTTCTTTCTGCCCACGTGGTGCCAGTGTGTGTGTGTGTGTGTGTGTGTGTGTGTGCGTGTGTGTGTGTGCGTGTGTGTGTATGGTTCTCCTAACTAAATGCAAACTTCTCGGGGAGGAAAACTGCACAGGTCAGGTCTGGCAGTGGTTTCTCTCATTCCCAGGAACATCCAGGAGGTTTCTTGACCTCCACGGATGTAAAGTGTCTCTGGTGACCAGAGAGGAACCCAGAGTCCAAACTGAAGGATTCTGTACAGCAGCCAGGAATGACTTAAGGCTGATCTGTTTATTTCCACCAGAATAATCATCACATAGTAAAGTGTAGCAGCGCTGCTGTCACCTGACTGGAGACCAAACGAGTCCTGGTAAGAGTCTCGTCTGACCAAAGGGTCCAGGGTGTCGTAGTCCATGGTGACGGCGTTCCCGTTGTGCCACAGCTCCCTACCTGCACCAGGAAAACCAGCATTAACACACACTCATCTGACTCCACGTAAGCTCCAAGTCTTTGTGTTTATGTGTCTGAATTCCTGTCAGATGTGTGTGTCTGATAAAACCCTCAGATTGCTTCCTGTCGGGGTGGGGGGGTGGGGGTGCTGCTGGGAGGGGAGGGGGGTTCGGTTAGGAAGCTGTGGGGTCTAACACTGCCCCCATCTGGCTGGTGTGTGTGTGTGTGCGTGTGTGTGTGTGTGTGCGTGTGTGTGTGTGTGTGTGTGTGTGTGTGTGTGTGTGTGTGTGTGTGTGTGTGTGTGTGTGTGTGTGTGTGTGTGTGTGCGTGTGTGTCATATATTCTGTTGTGCATGAATCAGGAATACATTTTATTTGCGCTGAAGTCAGAATGTTTCTATTTACCAGCAGATTTACTCATTTTACATCTAGAGATGGAGGAAACCTCCTATAAGGATATCGCTGCAGACACAAAGTTGTCCTTTTGCAGGTGAAACTCGAAAAATTAGAATAACCTGCAAAAGTTCATTAATATCAGTAAAAGCAAAAGGGGCCCAGATTATACTTTTTTCAGAGGTCTGACATTTCTCTATTTAAAAATCTTGTTTTATTGATTTCATGTAATTGTCTAAAGTTTTGAATGTGGGGTTTTCATCAGCTGTAAGCCATAATCATCACAATTATAACTAATACAAGCTGAAATATCTGGCTTTACATGGAATGAGTCTCTCATAGATTAGTTTAATCTTTTCAGCTCAGTTACTGACATAAAGGAACTTTTGCAGCATATTCTCGTTTTTCCACTTTCACCTGTTTGTTTTTCTTCCCTTTAAAAATTTCAACATATTTGATTATGTTCTTTTTTTTTAAAGATTTTGACTTTTTTAGTTTGTGTTTTAGGCAGTAAATCAAGACTTAAATCATGCACAATAAATCACATATGGTCACATAATAGAAATAATAACTGAATGAAACTGAGCAGCAAATGTAGTTCTCGTGATAATCTGTAGCTCTAAATATAGAAATCTTCCAGAGACGAGAGGAAAAATCAGTCAAGCTGCAGTAAAACAGGGTTTCCAAACAGAAGAGGGCAAAGGTCATCAAGTTAAAGTAACACTAGAAAGTTTTTTAACCTTTAAGCTAGAGCTTCAACATTGATCTCAGTGATTGTTGAGTTAGAAACTTGACCAGTTTCATATCTGACACCGCTCTGCAGCCCTCTGCTGGCCAGATTCTGCACTTAACAGTGTTGTGGAGCGGGTAGGTGTTCTAGGGGGCGCTCTTATGCCTGCATTATGGCTGTTAGCTATTTTCTGTGCAGTTAGATTTTTCATTTTGCTGATCGTCAATAAAAAGCACGAGAAGAAGAAAAAGAAGTTTGCTTTTCTGTTGGCATCATGGCGAAGCCTGGAAGTAAAAGTAAGAGAGTAATGTCTTTGGAGGTGAAGCAAAGAGCTAAAACCAGAGTGAACATCGGAGGAAACTGAAAAAGGCTACAAAATCACGGCCTGGCTTTGTTGCTACTGGACTTGTAAGTAATAATATTTTCTGTCCAACAGGGTGGATCTTTTTACTTCATGGTTTATTTTAGTATTAGTTGGTTCATGTTAGTGTTAGCTCATTGTTAGCGCTAGCTACAGCTGGCTGCTGCAGGGTTTACGGTAGTTGAAATTCCACTTTCAACCAGTAGGGCAGAGGACCAGGAAACTGCTCGGTGTTACTTTAAACGTCCACAAAAATCAGATTTTTTTTTAATTAAAAAAATTTATTTTATGGTGATTTTTTTTTATTTGTACTGCTGAAAATTGGCCTCATATTAAAAAGACTCCTAAAAAGTGTTGATCTACATCAACAACCTGCAGGAAAGACAAAATACCACCAGTTGGGCTGCACAAAATCCCTTTGAGGGCCAAAAATGGCCCCTGGGCTGCTCTTTGAATGCCTGCAGTAAAACATGCTGATTGGTTGATTTTATAAAAGCTTGAAAAGCAACAGAAAAACAAACCAAAGCTGAAGTTCAGGGTTTATTCAGCTGATCTCGCTTCTCCTTTCCTGTCGGCAACATAACTTACATCCATGAGTTCCCAGGCTTCCCTTCTGCTGTCATATCCTAGAATAAACCCAATTCCACCAAACAGGTTGTAGGAACATGGGCGGAGCCGAGGGTGGAACTAGAGGGGCACCAATGCCCCCGACACACTCGTCTTCAGACTCTTTGAGTAAAAGTTACAGACAAGATCTTCTTACCATCAACTAAATCAAGTTCCTTGTGTTTCTGGGTAAATTAGGCCTCTCTTTTTTATAAACAGTTTCTGACTCTGCTTTTTGTTTAGATATTTTCCTTCTTTTAGTTTTTTTAAATAAAAGGCTAAATAAAAGTGTAGAGATGCCTCTGATGAACCTGTGATACACCTGAACGACGGCAGAGACGAGAGAGAAAGGGCAGAGAACCTGGATGTGATGAACATCCAAACATACGTCAAAACAAGCTGGTTTACTGTGCAGAACATCTTTGTGCTTGTTGGTGTTTAAAATAAGTCTGGGCCAAATTAAAAGTCTAAGGAGAAAAATAAAGAACAGCTTTTCTGATTCTTTTCTGTAAATTAAAAATCTCCTCATGAAGCGAGATTGATGATTAAAGACTCATCACCCTAAACACTTTTGATCTTTTTTCTTCCACTCTGACACTACCTGTGATCCTGTCAGGGCTTTCAGAGAACAGCAGATCCACTTTTCCATCATCTGGGAACCAAGGATCTGCACAGGGGAGAGGGAAATGAGACGTTTCTCACTGTTTGTCCTTCACACCTGCACAGCTGACACGGTCTCAGGTGAGCAAGCCCACAGATTTATCAGTTACAGATTAAGAGTGGAGCTGGAAACGGCTGCAGGTGATAAATACCTGCACAGGCGCAGTCCAGGTCCGCCTTGGAAAACGAGAGGGAGTGTCCGAGCAGGAGACCCGTGTGGAACTGGAGACGGAAGACGACCCGGCGGCTCGACGACTGGATGTTTTTATCGTAACAAACAACCTAAAAATCATAAAATCGTGATGATAAATGTTCTGTTTGCTGCTCGCTTCAGGCAGATTTGATTCCTGACTCCAAATTAAGAAAATTATAATAATGTTTCTGCAAATCACCTCTAACCTGTTTATGCATGTTTGCTTATATTAAAACGTAAAGGAAACAATAGAACTAATAGGCAATGATAAGATGCAGAGATAGAGCAAGAAAGAAAGGGAGGGAGGGAGGGAGGGAGGGAGGGAGGGAAGGAAGGAAGGAAGGAAGAAAGAAAGAAAGAAAGAAAGAAAGAAAGAAAGAAAGAAAGAAAGAAAGAAAGAAAGAAAGAAAGAAAGAAAGAAAGAAAATTAGGTAACACTTTACAATAAAGGTCCCTTTATTAACATTGCTTAGTGCATTATTAAGCATTAATAAACTAATGAAGTATTGACAACTGCTTAATATTAATTATGATTAATTAATTAGAAAAAAATAACGCGTTTAAAAAATTAACGTATTTAACCCTTTAAGCCAGAGGGTCCCCAATTGGGGGATGTTGACGTTTAGCGGCTAAATCCATGCCCTAAATATCAATCTAGTCAAGCTGCACCTCTACAGAAAGCTCAGAGCCTTGGCTACAAGACCATGTAAACCTTTTTTATGTGCTCCAAACACAACTAGAACTACAATCAAATGAGTGATCAGAAATCCCTCTTCATGTGTTTTTGCCTTCATTTCTGTCTCTAATGATGCTAAATCAAATTAATTATTATTATTATTATTATTTTAAAGACAATACCATTATCAAAATGTACTTAAAATAGTACTTTTAGACCTGCCCTATTTTTGCCAGTGATATACATATATATATATTTTTTTCTCCTGTTTTGAATTAAAATACAATTTAAAAGCATTTTTTTAGAAATTAAAAGAGCTTGTGTTTACAATAATAATGTTATTGACTATTGTTTGATTCTCTGTCTCATTATTTTTTATTTTAAAAAATTGCTTTCGGGGAAAATTTTCTTGAACGATTAAAATGTGATTAATCAAGATTAATTAATTACAAAGCCTCTAATTAATTAGATTAATTTTTTAATCGAGTCCCAGCCCTAATATTAAGTAATACATTACTAAGCAGATATAGTAAAATCGGTGAAAACAGAACTGAAAATGTAAAATGTCTCTGATACCAAAAGTTGAGTCATTTAACGAGTTCATTTCTGAAACTGAAAAACAAAACAAGTTATTTTTATGCTGTAAAATAAGAGCAATAGGAACAGCCTTCAAATGCTTTTATTTTTTAAGCAGAAAAAATTGTTATTTATGACAAATTTTTCATTAGAAGTTGCAAAACCTTTATCCAAGCAGGAAAACGTCTGAATAAATTTGAAAGTTTCATTAAAATTTCATAATAAATGGTTAAAAGTCGTTATTTAATCAGCTTTAACAAGTTTTACTTAATGCAAAAAATGTAAATCAAAGATAATTTATGTTTTATTTCCTTTTAGTTTAATACAAGTCTTGTTTTATGTTTCGGGTCTATAATATAATTTACAATTATTTGCAATTGTTTCTTTTCTCAGACTAAAATAACAGGTTAAATCAGATCTAATCAGATCTGTTTTATCTGATATCTGATAAATATTTATGTAATCTTTGAAGACGGTCAGAGTCTTATGAGTGATATTTATAAGTTGTGGAAACAGAAATATGCTGCTGAAGTCACCATGTCCTCACAAATACTGTAAAATATAAAATTATAGTGAAAATAATCTACAAATTAAACCACTTTAACGACGTTAGAGAATAAAATCCCACTACTGACCATGATGTCGCCCTTTAGCAGCTGAGCCGGCTGAAGCACGAAGTAGATCCGGTCCGTCTGAGCAGCGTTGACGTGGCTGAGATGCAGAAAAACACATTTTACCTTCTGTGCTGCTGCTACATGACTGTCCTGCGTGTTATGGGTGTTTCTTACTAAACTGCTGATGTGCAAACAGCTTGCAGGCTCTGGTAGACCCTCAGGAACAGGCAGCACCCTGAGAAACATCAAAACCCAGCATGATCAAAGCTAATCGCTGGTTTAAAGGAACCGCCGCCATCATGTGGTGCAAAAGGCTGCTGGAATCAGTCTGGAGACTAACAGTGTTTTTACATTTGAACCTATTAGACGTTACTTCTTGTGCTTCTCCCACAAGCAGGTCATGCTTCTGTTGTTTACCTCCATCTGCTCTTATTTTGGGGAGGCCATAAAGAACGACGCAGAGGAGGAAGGACGGAGAGGGACTCATCCTCAGTCCTCGTTTCAGCACGCTGCCCAGCATCCAGACGTACCTGAAGAGCACAAACGTGTTTTGCTGACTGATGTTTTATCTGACGTCACTGGAGGATCAATCAAGGTGTTAGACGTCTACAGTCCCAGCAGACCCCTCAGTCAACAGCTGAGATTAAAGGTCGACCTTTGACCTCTGGTATTTTGGGACAGTGGTACCTCCCCATTAGACCCCAACAGCAGAGACTTGCAAGCCTTAACTGGTTGCAGGATTCAAACTAAGTTAAATCAAATGAAAACACTTTTGGTAAGTTATGATAATTATTTCAAACTTTAACACAAATTATAGTTAAAATATTAGGAATTATCATTTTTTATTTTATTTCAACCAAAATTACCAACGGATCATTCGTCTGTTTGCCCCTCTACCGGATAGAGCCCGACATCTTTTGCCTTACAGCAAGAAGGTTGCAGGTTCAAATCCCAGCGAAGGCCTTCCTACACAACCACCTGACCTGTGTAAAATACCAAGTTCGGTCTTTTCTTCAACACATTTGCTGTGGGCTCTAGTATAAATTAATGTCTCGTGAGACAATTTCTGGGAAAAATGCTCTCACGCTCCTGTTTCAGGAAGTAGAATTTAGCTGGAGCTGAGGGGAGCAGCAGGATCTGGAGTCTTACTTCCTGATATGTGGACATCTCTCCTCTGATTGTCTAACAGCAACACGACTCTACCACTGACTCTGTTTGCTCTGCAACGTTGATGTTTTATCTCCACCAATAACACAAGCCTGAAGGAGTTCTGCTGTGTGGTGGAGTTGCTAATGCTAACGGTTAGCTTCTACTAGCCCAGATGTTCTCTGCTGTTTCCTGGACGCTAAACCAACAACAGCCTTCCCCGTCGTGAGTCAAGATGGGTGAGTCCATGAATGCTAACTTTCAACGTGACGGAGACCTCACTGACTTCTCCAATCCGAGCGTTTCCACGTCTATTTTTTATCTGCAGCTAATGCAGGAAATAGGCTAGATTATTTTCATGTTTAGCCTGCATGTGACTGATCATATTTCAAAAATAACAAGTAAAAAATGGTTTCCCAGTGATATTGCTCTGTGAAAGCAATGACCTGTATTGATGTTTATTTTTAAGAAGATGAGCATGATTCCTCCTGAGGAGGACTGACTCTGATGAAGAATCTAGGAATGTCTAAACATTAATCCTTGTTTCAGTGTTAAAGCTGGAAATAGATTTTTTACTCTAGAAGTGACTTTGTTCTTCAACCCTCTAGACATGCAGATCGCTCTGAATAAAACTGCTTTTTCTTTCTCTTTCTGTTCCTGCTTCAGTTTTTGCAATGATCAGATTTTAGTCAGTACTGACTGTTCTCTCAATCTGACACTGAGAAGGAGCAGATAGGAGGAGGAACCACTTTGTGCTTCACAACGATAGTGAATTCAACCGTTGGTGTTTTGAGATCAACAGTTTGATCCAGACTTGAACTTTGGGAACCACTGGTTCACGATTCTTACCGTTTCTGTGACGGGGTCATCAGAGCTGACAGCTTGTCGTTGTAGAACCTCCTCATGGCGAAGTGGTCCAGAGAGAGGTCTGCACTGAGAGATGTCAACAGATCATGACGATGATGCAGAACTTTGGTGAACTTAAATCAGGTTGTATTAGCAAATTAAAGCATTTCTACATATAACTCCTACCTACCTGATAGATATAACTCCCTAACTAGAGTAGCTAAGCTAACGGCTAGCTCAAACACAGCCAAAAATCAACCCTAATCTCCTAAATTCAAACAGTTCATGTGATTTTATTTTTTAAGTTTTTAACATGTTGTTCATTTGTGCATCACATGATTCTTTATAAGCAGCAACAAAAAGTGACACTTTTAAAGGGACATTAGTCAGTTTTGGCTTGTTTTTAGCACCTCCTAGTGTTTGTTGGTGAAACCGAAAGTGAAACTTATCTCCTCGCTGTGCGTTGGTCTTTTTAACACCTTAATCTAACAGCTGAAACGTCTCCTCAGCCTTCATTAGTGTCTACAGGAGCGGTTTATCACTACATCAAACAATTCAGCTGTGTTCATGATCTAAAACATGCAGGAAGCAGACTGCAGCACCAGGCATGTCAAGCTCAACAGACCGGACCGGCAACTGTGAAGTTGCAAGTGGAATATTGGGGGTGACAGGGGCTGGGTGGCCTTTCATTAACCCTGTAAAGGGTCATTGTAGCACATACTGGCTCAAGAACATGATTTAAAAATATTAAAAAGTTGCAAAGTGTCCCTTTAATGTGCTCCAGAGCCAATTATCATGTGTAGTTGATGTAAAGGTTACCTGCATCGAACACTGAGATTAATAAAGCTGTTATGGTGAAGCTGTAGACAGGTTTTGAACACAAACAGGTCACTTTTTAACTAAATTCTTTTGTTGCTGTTTTGTTTTTTGATTAAATTCCGAAGAGCTTAGGTCAATCCCAGAGGGACAATAGTCACAAGATATGTCACAACTGTTTAGCCATGAAAGGCGTGTCAACACGCACGTGCACCATTAGAGTAGATTTGATTTAGCTCCAACACCTGACGATAAGATAAACCCACAGTAGTAAATTTAAAGTTTAGATCAATGTAAACCAGCAAAAATCTGTTGTTTCTGCTGCTGGATGTGAAACGTCTCCAGGATTCCTGCCTTCAAACCAAACAGTTCAAAGTCTCGTTAATGATCTGCGCTGCCCTTTGCCTGCTGAAGACGTACACCTGATCAGTCTGTAGGTATTGTTCTGCCAGTGCTCTTTGATCTGCAAACACACACCAGCCGCCGCTTCACTTCCCTCCACACCAATAAAATCTCACACACACTCACAAAGCCCACGTGTGCAAAGATCCATCTGCAGCTGCAGAAGCAGCCAATAACGAGGCTTAAATAGCATTTTTTTTATGCCAACTTGATCTTGTCATTTTATTAAAAGTGATTCTATTATTTAGTTTTCAGTTAGAAAATAAAAGTTCCAAAACTGCAGTTGTTGCTTTGTTGTTTTGTTGTTATCATTCATGCTTTAAACCTGCCAGATGTGCTTTCAGAACAGAAAAAATAAATACAAAAAATGAAGTTTTCATTCTTTACTGCTGTTCTTATGTGGGCGTTGTACCGGTCTGTCGTGGTGAAGAGAGAGCTGAGCTGGAAGGTGAAGCTCTCGATTTAGCGGTCGATCTACGTTCCTACCCTCACCTATGGTCACGAGCTTTGGGTAGTGACTGAAAGAACGAGATCACGGACACAAGCGGCTGAAATTAGTTTTCTCTTTAGGGTGTCTGGACTCTCCCTTAGAGATAGGGTGAGAAGCTCGGTCATCCGGGAGGGGCTCGGAGTAGACCTGCTGCTCCTCCACATCGAGAGGAGCCAGTTGAGGTGGCTCGGGCATCTAGTTAGGATGCCCCCTGGACGCCTCTGTGGTGAGGTTTTCCAGGCACGTCCAACTGGGAGGAGACCCAAAGGAAGACCCAGGACACGCTGGAGGGACTATGTCTCTCAGCTGGCCAGGGAACGCCTTGGGATTCCCCCGGAGGAGCTGGCCCAAGTGGCTGGAGAGAGGGAGGTCTGAGCCTCTCTGCTTAGGCTGTTACCCCCGCGACCCGACCCGATAAGCGGAAGAGAATGGATGGATGGATGGACGGACGGACGGACGGACGGACGGACGGACGGACGGACGGACGGACGGAGGGATGGACGGACCGACCTCTGTTCTTTCAGTGTTTTACCTGATCGTTTTATTTCTTGTGTTCCACCGTTTGCTTGTAGTCATTTCTTTGCTTTTCTTAGACTTTCTCTGAGTTTCTGTTCACTAGTTTCCCCTCAGCTATCCTTCTGCTCCTTCCTCTTCTTTTTCTTGAGATTTACAGGTGTTTACTCCTCACTCACCTGTGATCCAGATCAGCTCCTCCATCCCCTCACACAGCAGTTAAATAGTCCTTTGTCTCTCACTTTCATTTTTAAACCCTCCCATTTTGCTGCGTCGCCTTTTTTATTTATTTATCAAAGTTAATTCTGCCTTCGTGCTCCACTCTCACAACATGCTAAACACGTCAGTTTCACAGTTTCTAACCCTGGATCGTGCCCTGTGAGGAAATGTTTTTATTATACGACTCATGATGAGTCATGACGAGTATCCCAGAGTGCACCAGCATGTTTCTTTTTCTCAGGAATATCACAAATTTAAATGATTTAACAGAATTTTAAAATCTGTTATTAGTGTTACCTGGTGGCCATGTTGCTGAAGTGGATGTACGACGCTACAAGAACTCCAAGTCGGCCTTTATCTTCCTACGGATGAAGAGAACAGCATCTATACCAACTCGCGTGCGTGCATGAGTGTGTGTGTGTGTGTGTGTACCCTGCTGTGTAGCACCAGGACGTGCTTGGGATGAGCCTGCAGCCAGTCTTCCATGGTCGTACACACACTGAAGATCTGATCCAGGCCCGGAGCGTGGAGTTCCAGCCAACCTGTGTTCAGAACCTGAGCAGAACAGCTCCATTCACCCAACACTGAACACCTGTAAACTCATCCTTCAGCTTCTAGAATTACCTTGTGGTTCATTTGTGTGAGAACGTCGCTCTTCTGGGACAGGTTGATGAGCTGCATCAGAACAGATGAGATCAAAATAACAGAAAACACTTAAATTTGTCCCAAACTCCAACGATATTTGATTTGTAGGAGCATCAAACAGCCACTGATTAACCTTAGACCTGATTTATATAAAGTTTGCTGCAGGATGCATGGCTGCAGGAACATGATTATGTTTTTAAAGGTACATTTAGTGTAAAATTAAGATTTGTTTTAGGTTAATTTCCCATTGTAGAAGCCTGTACCTTTATGAGTAGGCATATTTAATACATGTGCAGGTTTTACAAATAAAAACTAATGTAGCAAGTTTCTCTATAAAACCCACCAAAAGGACAATAAAGGTAGGTTTGCTCTAAATAAACCCAGTGATGGCGTCCCTGTCCTACCAGCCTCACCATGTAGTTGTGTCCATGCTTGGACTGCAGCATGGGGACAATCTCCCTCAGGTTCTGCAGGTAGACGTCCTCGGGACACCCGGTGGGACAGAGGATGCTGATGATGCGCTCGGTGACGTACGTCAGATCGATCTGACGTTGTTCCTCCATGACAGGTTTTAGTTCATGAGTCGCCTGAGGAGAAACAGGAAGTGTTATTTAAAAATGGAAAAGAAATAAAGTTAAATTAACTTTAAGGAACTGAGACTTTCTACTTGTTAACATCAGCGGGAAACGAATGAGTCAGATGGTTTTGGGTCAAACAGCAGAAATCTGAGTTCAAACTCAGTTTTACTGGTCAAAATAAATGTGTGTGTGTGTGTGTGTGTGTGTGTGTGTGTGTGTGTGTGTGTGTGTGTGTGTGTGTGTGTGTGCATTTATGTTTTGCGAGCCCAATTTGTCAGGTTACACACTCGCATTATGAGACCATTTGGTTTATGAGACCATTTTTGGTGGTCTCGTAATTCATGACTTTTAAAGTGCTGCAAATTTTTATAAAAGTAAAATCTAAATGTTGTTAGCTGATTAATACTGACTTTGTAACTGCTATTATCATTTTATTTAGTTATTTCAGCAACTTAAACTTTCTTTTGGTTTTCATGGCCAATTTAAAATTGGTTTCGTAAACCACGTCGCGTGTGTGGTATGCAGACCTCCAGGGTCTCATAACGCCCTTAGAATGTCATAGATGATTGTGTGTATTTTTTGATAGTTTTTATTTTATTTTTGAAGTGAGGCTTTTCTTCCATGGGTAAAATAGAACATGTTGACATACTTTTTGTGTTCACCAGATGCAAAGAATTTGTGCGTGTGGGATACAAACCACCATGTTGTCATGGTCTCATAAACCATTCAAAATGTCATAGTGGCATGTATGTATGTTCTGATAGGTTTTTCTTATTTTTTAAGTGAGCATTATCTTCCATGGGTAAACTAAAACATTTTGACATAGTTTTTGTGTTCAACAGATTACCTGTTTATGAGGAAATGTGTGTCCCCATAAACCACCACCAAGTCATAGTGGTTTCATAAACCATAAATGCACACATGTGTGTGTGTGTGTGTGTGTGTGTGTGTGACTGGAACAAACCAGATCAAACAGCAGAACAAAACCTTAAAACAGACAAAACATTATTTTTAGTCATTTGACTAAAACAACAAAGAAATCTTGAGTTTATTGTAGTTTAATTAGGTTAGCCTAACTCTTCAAACCTGAAACAAAACTTAAAGGTTGAATATGGAACACGAACACTAGAGCGACATCTAGTGTGTGGAGGTTGTAATTGCAACAAAAGCACAAGGTCTCCAGCCGTCTGGATGCCAGGTTAGCTGCTGATATGTGAAAAGAACAGCCAGCACCATGTCCAGTAACAGTGTTGCCAGACGTACGATAATAATCGTATTTGTAGGATAATTTAGCCCTATAGGAGGATAACGACATCTTCTGGTCTCAGAAGCAGCTGCTCGACTTGCCGAGTCCGCCATTTTCCACAGTGCCAGCCTCGCTGTGCTGAGCGTAGTTTACCCGCAACGGTGCCCTCTAGTGGCTGGTAGATGTAAACATAAACCCAGTGTCATGCCGTCGAAATAAATATTTATTATTTTTTAATTAAAATATAGAAATACTGTTCCTTCATTCTGCACACCTCTAAACGCCCCATGGAGGGATTTTTTAAAAATACAGCTTCTTATTAAATTGTTCCAAATTCAACCTTTAACCTTTTATTTTGGCACAGATGAAATTATAAATGTGTTTTTGCAGACTTTATCAGCTTTAGTCAGGCTGACGTTGGCTGCTTTTGTCTCTCTTTCTGTTGGTGTGAAGCTAACTTTAACTTTATTTGACCCAAAGCAGATTATGTCACACCGTTGATTGTGTTCCAGGTCTGGAGCTGAAAAAGCTGCAGAAGAGACTAAATAAGGGCACAAACAAAGTTTTAAGCAAAAGCTTGACAGGGAATTTTTAGTGCATTGTTTCAGTGCATCCTGGAACTTTATTCAGCAAAAACACTTTAGCTGGACAGTTACTCCATATTTGAGTCAATAAATCTGTCCTTTCTCTTCCCAGCTCTGATTTTCTTCTCCAAATTGAAACGACAACCCTGGAAAACTGTGATTCCCTGCAGGTTCTGACGTGAACCATCATCTCTCTGGGATCAGCATTGAGAGCCTGCAGGGAAATCACATGCATGTTTAGGATCGACAAAGAAAGACACATAGTTGGACAGAGAGCAGCGGTTAACCCGCTCCACATGACCACAGCAGAGTAAACAGTGATGCAACCAGCTGGAAACCACAGCGGCACCGTTAAGCTTTATTCTGAGGATGTGATCATGTCATCTCTAAAATAATAATAAAATCTAAATTTGACTACATGTAAAAACATCTAAACAGTTTGAGAAAAAAAATCATTTCTGTAGACAACGAAAAACATTTTAAATTATATTTTTGATCATTTTTAGTTTAAATGGTCTCCTAAATTAATTTTATATCACATATTACATATTTTAATTATTGCCTTTATGTGCTGGCTTAAATTTGAATTATAGCCATGAAAAAAAAAATTTTTTTTATTTAAACAGAGACGGATTATAAAAGATAAAAAGCAACTGAAAAAGATTAAAAAAAAAACAGAAACAAAATTACATAAAATAAACTCAGACATCTAAAAATGACTGGAAAGAGAACGCAAAGGGACCTCAAGATTCAATATGACAACAGAAAAGCAAATAAACAATAATAAAAACAACTAGATGCAAAGAAACATATGTAGACTCATCCAGAAACTGACATCAAAGTCGTGCAAAAACAACATAAACAATTTTAAAATGGTAAATAGCCTGTATAAAGCACCTTCTAGGGTTCTACAACCCCCCAAGGTGCTTTACAACACAGTCATCTGGTGGTGATGAGCTACAATGTAGCCACAGCTGCCCTGGGGTTGCACTGACAGAGGCGAGGCTGCACAGGGAGCTGCACACAAGCTGGCAGAGAGTGTGAAGTCTTGCCCAAGGACACAACAGCAGCAACAGACTGAGTGGGATTTGATCCCACAACCTTTCGGTTACGAGACTGGCACTTTCTGCTTCCGTCGTCCCAAAACAACATTAAAAGGCTAAAAGAGTAATCAGAAAACAAACACAACTGCAAATATATGCAGAAAAGAGAGGAAACAACTTCAAATAGACATGAAAGCTGCTCCAAAGTGACAGAAGGAAACAACTAAGTTAAAAACTATATACAAAACAGCCAGAAAACAACCTAAAACTGCTGTAAAATAACTTTAGAGCAACATAAAATACTTAATAACAAAGAAAAGCTGCTCAATGGTCACAAAAAGATGCTAAAAATTACAATAGACCCACAACAACAAAAAGTACAAATGAGCTAAAAGTAGAAAAGACACAGACTAGCTAAATGATCTCAGAGACCAGAGAACAACAGAGATAAAAACAACCAAATAGACTTTCTATTCTCCGCTGGAGGATCTGGGTTTGTTTATTCTGAGCTCAGGTTTAATGGTTCAAACATCACAAATCTGTGGCTTCAGCTTCTACTCCAACATGAGAGAAAATACGCTTTTCCAACCCAAACCTGCTCTCCATTGCCCACGTTTTCCTGGGATTACTTTCGGAAGCAGCTGACATGGCCGAGCAAATAAACCATCTTAATGAGTAACTTCTCTCCAATCGTGTATTTTTGGGCTGTTTTTCCGACTTTTCCAACTGCTGCAAATCTAAATTTGTCAGTGCTCCGCCTGAGAAACCAAAACAAGAAGTGTGTGAGCCAACCACACACACACACTCACACACACACAGGCCACATGTAATTTCTGTTTTAAATGAAGGCGATGCATGAGGATTTTTCACGTCTTCTCCTCATTATTCTGATTCAAACATAAATATTTCATATTCATAAATTCATAACTAAGCAGAAAAGCATCGTTTTATCTCTGGAAGCTGCAGAATTGGAGCACCAGTGTGACTGAGGATTCAGGTTGGTAATTAAACTGGAGCTCATCTCCACAGGGGTTTCTCTCTGAACTCAACCAGTAAAACTCATCAAAAGGAAGTCACCTCATTTATCCAAAGCACTGAAAATAAGAGCAATGGAAGGATTTCTCATAGAAAGGCAGGCTTTAAAAAGCTAATACAAGATTAAATGAGCTCTGAATCCCAGTGTAAACACCCCAGAGTGAGCTAACAGACTCATCTGTGTTTGTGGGGGACATTTTTCACCGGTAATCCCTCCTGAGATTCACCACCCATCACACGCTCTTACCTCACTGCCTTTAACAATCAGAGAAAAGCAGACTTCACAGCATGGAGAGCAGGTCAACACTTTTCTGTTAGATGTCAGGAGAGAATACAGAAAGGCTTACCGTGGCTGCAGGAAAGAGGACGGTGAAGTCAGATGAGTGCGAGTGTGTGAGTGACTGGTATAAAAAACAAGGTGGAGACTTGACAGTAGGAGGGAGGAAGGAAGGGAAGGAGAGAAAGCATGATATGCAGTCAGAGCAATGCTTGTACTTTGCCCTCTATTGGACAGCCGCGTGACAGCAGTCCCCTCATATAAAGGACGTCCATGATCAGACAACAGCTCTCAGAAGAATACAAACAGCTGAATAAACTGGGTTATCTGAAGGTTTCTGCACTCCAGAGTCATTTTATATATCTGTGTGTGTGTGTGTGTGTGTGTGTGTGTGTGTGTGTGTGTGTGTGTGTGTGTGTGTGTGTGTGTGTGTGTGTGTACAGTGCTGTGCAAATGTTATAGGCAGATGTGACAAAGAGCCTGTAAGTAAGGAATGCTTTCAAAAATGAGAGAGTTCATTTATTTTTATCAAAAAGCATCTATCTGAAAATCTAAATGAAATCAACATGGCAGTGGACATGAAACATTTACAATGTAATGTTAAGAATTAAATTAATAATAAAATGTTTTGTCTTCACTGGCGTCAGATGGAAATTCTATATAGCAAAATATGCATGGATCTATAATAAACAAGAATAACATAGTAGTGCTTTATTGAATTGAATAATTAACTAATTTACCTGTTCAATTATAGCTGTTATAAATGAACAATCAAAATGATATTTTTTATTTATTTATTCTTTATTTAACCAGGAAGGTCCCATTGAGATTAAAAACCTCATTTTCAAGGGAGTCCTGGCCAAGAGGCAGCAACAGTTACAGTTACAACATTTTTTTTTTTTTTCAGTTACACAGACATGTTACGTACAGAATTACAGAAGGCAGTTACAACACAGGGAATCTGTCTCAAGGGCTCTCAGTCTGGTTTTAAATGTATTCAAGGAGATGAGCTCGGCTAGTTTCCAGTTTTCCTGCAGCCTGTTCCATGCAGAAGGAGCAGAGTGAACAAAAGCCCTTTTGCCCAGTTCAGTGCGAGCAAACGGAACACAGAGCAACAACTGATCGTTTGCACGCAGACTGTGAGAAGTTACACTTCTCCGTGAGATTAAGTTACAGATGTAGTTGGGTAGTAATCCAAGCATGGCCTTGTAAATGAAAGTGTACCGATGTGCCAACCTCCTGGTGGACAAAGGCCATCCCACTCGAGAATACAATTCACAATGATGGGTCAGTGGTCTACAGTTAGTAATAAACCTCAGCGAGGCATGATAAACCACATCAATCTCACCAAGACACTGTGCTGAGGCATTCATATACAAAAGGTCTCCATGATCCAGAATAGACAGAAATGTTGCAGTAACTAGTTGTTTTTTTGCCTCAAAAGAAAAACACTGTTTAATTCGTAAAAAGAAACCCAGTCTGAGTTTGAGTTTCTTCAGGCAAGGCAAGGCAGCTTTATTTGTATAGCACATTTCAAACATGGAGGCAATTCAATGTGCTTTACAGAGCAGGAGCAACAAAAGCATTAATCAAAATACACAAAGAAATAATTCAGACAATTAGATAAAAGGCATAGTCAAAAAAGTTTAGCAGTAAACAGTGCAGAAGGAGCAGCATAAGAAACATTCAATCATAGGCTAATGAATACATGAAGGCTTTTAATTTTAATTTAAAAGTTACTAGAGTTGGGGCCTGTTTGAGGTCATGAGGAAGCTGATTCCATCTATGAGCAGCATAGTGACTAAAAGCAGCTTCACCCTGTCTGGTTCTGACCCGAGGTTCTACCAGCTGACTGCTGTCTAGGGATCTGAGAGCTCTGCTAGGTGTATATACAGGAAGGAGATCCAACATGTACTTAGGCCCCATACCATTGAGTGATTTATAGACTAGTAGAAGCACTTTAAAATCGATTCTGTAGTTTACTGGTAACCAGTGCAGAGTTTTTAGAACAGGGGTGATGTGCTCAGTTCTCTTAGTTCTCGTTAGGACCCTAGCAGCAGTATTCTGAATAAGCTGCAGTTGTTTTACGGCTGTTTTGGGAAGAGCAGTCAGGAGACCATTGCAATAATCTAGTCTGCTGGAGATGAACGCATGAATGAGTTTCTCTAGGTCTTGTTTCGACATGAGACCTCTGAGTTTTGCTAATTGATGGAGATGATAAAACGCTGATCTGGTTATAGCCTTAATGTGACCAGTGAAGCTCAGGTCAGAGTCAATGGTAACACCAAGGTTTCTAACCTGAGTCTTAGTCTTTATTCCTCTAGAGCCAAGTTGAGCAATAACTTCCATCCTCGGTTTTTTACTCCCAAAGACAATAACTTCTGTCTTGTCTTTGTTTAACTGAAGGAAACTTGACTTCATCCAGTCATTGACTTGCTCTAGGCACTGACAGAGTGAGTCTAGGGGACCGGATTCATTAGGTGATAGAGCTAGATAGATCTGGGTGTCATCTGCATAACTATGATAAGCAATGTTGTTGTTGTATATGATCTGACCCAGGGGGAGCATGTAGAGGTTGAAGAGCAGTGGCCCAAGAATGGAGCCTTGGGGGACACCACATGTCATAGTGATCTGCTTTGATCTATGTTCACCAATAGAAACAACATAACCCCTGTCAGCAAGGTATGATTGGAACCAACTAAGGACTGTACCTGATAGTCCCACCCAGTTTATGAGTCTATCTAATAGTATGTTGTGATCCACAGTATCAAAAGCTGCAGTGAGATCGAGCATCACTAAAACAGATGTTTTGCCTGAATCTGTATTCATACGGATATCATTTAATACCTTAATCAGTGCTGTCTCAGTGCTGTGGTGTTGTCTGAAGCCTGACTGAAAACCATCCAGGAGGTTGTTTGTCTCCAGGAAGTTGTTCAGCTGGATCATAACTGCTTTTTCAACAATTTTCCCAATGAGGGGAAGACTAGAGATTGGTCTATAATTATTCATCTCTAAGGGATCTAGTTTGCTTTTCTTTAGAAGAGGCTTGACAGCAGCAGTTTTTAATGAAGTAGGAAAAATACCTGATTTTAAGGAGTAATTAGTAATTCTCAGTACATCATCTTTCAAGCAATTAAAAACCTTTTTAAAGAAGTTTGTTGGCAGTATATCAAGACAACAGGTAGATGAGTTTAAGCTATTAACTATGTTTTCCAGTGTTTTAGCATTAATCATGTCAAAGACTGGCATTCTAGCTAAAGATTATCTATATGGGGCTTGAAGGAGAGGGAGTCATTGAGCCAGACACCAAGGTATTTGTATGTGTGGACCACCTCTATGATATTTCCCTCCAGAGTGGTCACTGGGGGCATACTTACAGGTCTTTTTTTAGAGTTTGAAAACAACATTAGTTTAGTCTTGTCAGCAAAGGATCAATTTTAACTGCAGAAGTGTTTGTTGGACCTCATTAAAAGCTTTCTGTAAGAATTCAACAGCTTTATTGGGAGATGTTCCAAAACAGTAAATGATTGTGTCATCAGTGTAAAAGTGCATATTAGCATCTGACACATTTTGTCCTATGTCATTAATATACATAATGAACAAGAGGGGTCCCAAAACTGATCCCTGTGGTACTCCCTTGTGGACACTCAAAAATTCAGAGGACAACCCATCACATTTAACACATTGAGTTCTGTCCTTCAAGTAGTGTGTGAACCATGAGATTGCATGTTCAGACAATCCCAAACAAAAATTCCAAACAAGGAAGCTTATGTTTTAAAACAGCATGGTCTACAGTGTCAAAGGCTTTTGACAGATCAATAAAAAGTGAGGCACAGTACTGATTTTTATCCAGAGCAACAAGAATGTCATTGATCACCTTTGTGGCTGCAGTGATGGTGCTGTGCTTTTTTCTGAAACCTGATTGCAGGTTTGAGAGAAGGTCATTTGAATATAAAAAGTCTTTCAATTGTTCACTTACTAGGGTCTCTAGAGTTTTTGCCAGGACACACAGATTAGATATTGGTCTGTAATTTGTTAATAGAGCTGGGTCACCACCTTTTAGTAAAGGAGTCACAAAAGCAGACTTCCAAACTGATGGTATTTGTTTGTTTTTGATAGAGAGGTTAAAAAAACTGTAAGAGGTTCTGCAATAAAATCAGCAGCCATTTTTAAAAAATAGGGTTCTATCATGTCTGGGCCAGAGGGTTTTCTGGGATCCAGAGTTCTAATAATTTTGTGCACTTGCTCTACAGTAAATGGAACAAAGTTAAAAGAAGCACCAGGGATCATTTGGGAATCTGTGCAGGGGGACACAGAGGGTGTTCCAGTAGAAGTAGACACTGAACCAGATGAGATAAAATGCTTGTTAAAACAGTTTAAGACCTCAGTTTTATCATGCACTGGGACAGAGTCGTTTAGGACAAATTTTGGAAGAGCATGAGAAGTTAAGTTGACAGATAAAGACTTAATCACGTTCCAAAATTTATGTGGATTATTTAGGTTCTCAGTTGTGATAGATAAGTAATAGTCTGATTTGGCCTTTTTGATGAGAGTAGTACATTTATTTCTTAGTTGTTTAAAGATAGCCCAATCAGAGGGGAGATTTCCTTTTCTGGCTTTGGCCCATGCCACATTACTCTGATGGATAATATTTGACAGCTCTTGTGGGTCGGTTGACCAGCTGGTTGAGATTAATGGAGTCACAGAAGCTTTTGAATCCATCTGAAGCTGCATTTTGCCAGTCCCAGTTGAAATCACCAGCCAGTAGGAGTTCGTTATAATTTAATTTGGACAAGAGATGCTTTAAGGATGATAATGCCTCCTTGGAAGCCGATGGAGGCCTATAGCACCCAGCAACAGTTATAGAAAGTGATTTGGCAATTTCCACATTTAAATCCAAAAACTCCATTTGTTTGTAGATAGACTCAGACAAGACTATTGATGCATTCAATCTTAATCTAACATAAATAGCTACACCCCCACCTTTGTTCGGTCGGTCTGTGCGATAAACATTGTATCCAGCTATGTTAATATCCTCATTAGTTATGGATTTAGTCAGCCATGTTTCAGAAATGATTACGGTGTCTGCAGCTGGATAAGTATCCCTCATTCTGAGCATATTAAAATTCACCAATATATATATATTGATATATCGATATATATTTTTTACAACAGGTTATAACCTAACTCCATTTAAAAACAATGTTTTGTTGGAATTTTAATTTTGAAAACATCAAAATTGACTGGACAATTAACAAACAAAAAAATGCTCCCTTTACCCCACCAGATGGCGCCAAAACATTAACCACGTGTATTCACTTTAGGTTTAGTGTCTCCAGTTTAAGTTATGGTGATTGAAAAATTATTCTGACTAGTTTTGTATTGATGAAATGTGTCTGTATTTCAAAAAAATCACGAGAATTACGCAAGAAAATGAAGTTTAGAGATTAAATTTTAATTTACCCCAATACTGTAACTGCATAGGACGGTGCGTTCACGTAAACTCGTATAATCGAAATGCGTGACCGTTTGAATCACTATAATTTGAAATCTTACTTATATCTAGTTTAAAATAGTATTTAATATGGTATTGCTACCGTCGTACATTTACCAGATTGGAAATGTTGTTACTTCATTTATTTGATTTAAGTAATTCCCCAGTCGTCAACACAGAATGTCAATGTTCAAGTCCCAAATTTACGAGGTTTTTGGTAGTACATGAACGTGTCATAATTCATATCCAATGAGACCCCGCCCTGTCCACAGTGTACAGCTGACCGTCAGTCTCTCTGGGCTGGACTGTATTCGTCGCGCGCGCCCGGTCGTCCTTTGCTTGTATGGCGGCCAGTTAGGAAACCCGTTTCTCTCCTGCATCAGACCGTTAGCTCCCGTTAGAGAGCTAACATACTTCGGATGAAATGGGATGATGTAGCGGGATAACTCTATGGGAGAACTACGCAGTACGCTAGTAGAACTAGCGTGCTAAGCTAACGTGGAGCCATACTCATTCGGACGGAGCTAACGCTGGAAGCTAACCCAGACGAGCATTCACCTGCGGACTAGTGCTGCTGTCCGACTGGCGCTGCCGTTGTTAGCTAACAAGATGGAAAGTGTGAAGGAAAACGAGTCCGGAGCGACTTCATCAACGCTACAGGGGACACCGGACCCTGGCAGCTGTAACTCAGCGAAGCCGAGTGGATTAACACCGCTGCCCCCTGGAAAGAGACCCTCCATCGGGGAGGATGAGGGTGGGGGCGCAGAGGCGAAACTCTTTGGGAAGGGTCTTGCGGCCACATCCCTTCTCCAGATTGCGATAAGGAATGGAATCTACCAAAACCAGGTGGCCAACGCTACCGGCGGCACGGGGAAGATGAGCAACATGCCCGCGGTAAAAACGGCCAACATCTACAGTTTGACGTCGGTCAGCAGCACCACTTCGGTGAACTCTTTGCTGAACAGGAGGCGGCACAGACACAAGAGGAACCTGTCTCTGGGGGCTCCGCCGACCGCTAGCTCGCTCGGGGCGTCCCCGTCCGAGGCTGCCAGCCCCGCGCCCTCCGCCTCACCGCTCAGCACTCTCAGCCTGGACAGAAAGACCTTTCTCCGGCAGAAACAGTCAAAGCAGCTTCAGGCCTCTGACAAGTCATGGCTGAGATCGGACCTCCAGCGGGGATGCATCCACGTTCACGACTGGCTCACGCCCTCCTACCCGCGCCCTGTGCTCTGCACCGTGGACACCACTGCTAAGGAGGTAGCCTCCAAGCTGGAGGGCAGTAAAGCAGGGGCTGTGCTGAGAATAAACTGCAAACCTATTGACTTAAATGATCCTTGTAAAGATATTAATGGGCATGTTGATAACGTGGACGTGAAAAATCCTAAATCAGAGGAGGATGAAAGCACCAAGTGTTACTCTGATACTAAAGTACCTTCTAATTTATTTCTGGATGATAAAACTGGTAGTAACTCTTCCTCTGAGGTCTGTCTGAATGACATTGGGGTTGATTTGAGCCAGAGTGGCGCAGACTGCTTCGGCCCATACTCTGGTTCTGATATAGAGAGCAGCACATGTGAGGACTTCAGCCCAGGTGGACCCAGAAGTACGGAGCACCGAGACTCGCTCAGCGACGGGCTGGGTTTGGGGACCGACTCTTCAGCGCTGAGTCCAAATTGTGACAGCGCCACAGAGGGACCTGACCCATTTGAAAGCTCCTCAGATGATCTGGAGCTCACATCTTCCCCAACGCACTCAGCAGCAGACCTACCCCCCTCAGACACCCACAGTGCTTCTAACCAAGCCACCAGACAGGAGGATGATGGTGATGCTGATGCTGGTGATGCAGCAGATGCCCCCAAATTGATCAAACAGCCAACTAAATGCTCCAGCAGCTCTTTGACTCGGCCCCTGACCAGCCAAGCATCTGTCCAGCCAGACCAGGAGATCCCTGAGGCCAGCAGAGGGTGGCCCGAGCACATCAATCCCAGTCCGACCCCGGCCCTCTTCATCCAGCTGCACGGGGGAGTCGTGAGGCGGCTGGGAGATGATGAACGACCACTTCAGATTTTAAACAAGTACCTCACTAATCTGGGGTTTGAAGATGCATGGAGGATGCAAGAGGAAGGCATGAATCCAGAAATCGGCTGCTTAATACGCTTCTACTTTGGTGAGTATTTAGTCAGACGCTCAGAGAGAGTTTAGCTGAAACCTGGGTGCATTTTGACCGGACTGATCAGATTTGATTCAGGTATTTTGCTTTCGAGGACCGCAGGCTGTTGCAGGCCACTTCACTTGGATTGCCCTGTCTCTGCTCGGCCATTGTTGGTCCTTGCTCAGTAGCATGAGTGCTGTCATTGTGTTTGGTCACTCAGATTGTGAAATGAGTGTATTCAATTGTCCTGCCTGCATAATACTCAGTGTTGGGCCTGTAAAGCAGATCCTGTGTGTGTGTGTGTGTGTTGGCCAAAGACCTCACGTCAGAAGGTAACAGGTGTTCCCTTTCCGCCCCCCCATCCTGCATGTGCATCCCCGCCGCTGCTGCTTAAACTCGTGTTGTTGTTGATAACAAACCTGTTTTGGTGACAAGTAGGGTAAAGAGGATAGAACCCCCTGATCTCTTATGGGATTAGCACAGCTGAATATTGTTTTTGACCTTATTTTTTACACCCACAACAAAGACAGAGGAGATGCAGGATTGGGAGGTGATGGTTCAGCGCTCCTTTGTGTTAACTTTCATTTTAGGCACAATTAAAGCAGGTTTCTTAATCTGTTCTCAAGAGAATTTCTGAACATGTTTTTTCCAGGAAATGCACAGATTGTTTTGTTTTAGGACTGGTGCTGATTTCCAAGTTGTGTACAGTCTGAAGCTGATACTAACTTGCATCAAAAAATAATTTTTTTCCCAGTTTCTGATTTAGTTGAAAAATGTGATTGTGTGAGTAAAAACGTCCACATGGAAAAGCAGTTACTGCTATTGGTGGATGGTGAGTTCACTGACCAGGAAAGATATCAGATTTTAACTTTCTGCTTGGTAATGATGCAGTCATGCCCCGAGAACTGCTGATCATCGACACAACGAACTGTGATGATTATTGCACGATTCTGATCACCAGCCAGTTTTTTGGTGCATCTATTATTTTCATTTGGATGCTAATTTATTACAATAACAACATATTAGCACCAACATGGGTATCGACCAATGTTTGACATTTTTACATACCTGTACCTGTCTGATAAGTAAAATTGGGCCGCTATTAACAACCAATGTTTATTTTCATATTATTATCGTTTAAGTGTGTTTCAGCTGGGGGAGGGGCATGTGGTATTTTTTTTGGGTGTGTGACAGTGATGGTGATGTGGTCGCTTATACACAGCGTCGAAAGTGTAAGGAAATATATATGTGTATAATTTTGTTATCGACTGTGATAGCTGTGTTTAAAGCCATACTATGCAACGTTTTCATAATTTTACATCATTTTCTTGAGTTTGTGCTAAAATGAGCCTTTACAGGGTTAATGACATGTCACTCAGACCCCCACCGCCCTCTGTGGCCAGAATACCTCACTTGCAACTTCAGAGTGGCGGTCCGGTCCCTGTTGGACTTAGTAAAGTGGAGCTGACATGCCTGGTGCTGCAGTCTGCTTCCAGCATGTTTCCTGCATGTTTTAGATCATGAACACAGCTGATTTGTTTGATTTAGTGATGAACCGCTCCTGTAGACACTAATGAAGGCTGAGGAGACGTTTCAGCTGTTAGATTAAGGTGTTAAAAAGACCAACGCACAGCCAGGAGATAAGTTTACCTTTTGGTTTGGTTTTTAAAAGTAGAAATAAAAAAATATTTGCAATAAACAGATCTGGGGGAGTAATAGTATCAGTAAAACTGGGAGTGGAGCAGTTATGCTGCCACAGCCACATCTAGTGGACAACTTTTGTTTTTGCGCATACGGGTAGTTATCGTTATCCAGGTGAACTCCTCAGTGCACCATGATATTGATCTGAGGCCGTATCGCCCAGCTGTAGGCCGGATGTGTAAATATCAGGAAATAAGACTTCATATCCTGCCGTGTTCTGCTCCCCTCTCCTTCAGCTAACATCTACCTCCTGAAACAGGAGCACCAGAGCTTTTTTCCCTACAGAGAGTGACTCACAAGGCATTCACTAGAGACCACTGCAAACGAGTGAACTCGGTCTTTAATATTGGATATCGGAACAAATTTTAATATCTGTGCGTCCCGAACATGCACCTTCACTGTTGACACTAAAATATACTTCAGTTAGACGGAAGCAGGAACTCTTCCTGTCTGGTAAGAGCAGGAGGCCCTCCAGAGGAGACCAGCTGTGGCGTGATGTTATGTGGTGACAACAAAGACTCCCCTTTGTTTATCGCAGCATCTTTATTGAGTTATTTTTACATTTTTCCTGGTGGGTGAATTTTTTAAAGGCGTTCTCTGAAGAGAATAAATCCTTCCTTGTTGCAGCTTGTTTGAAAATATTCATGCTGGTCTAAAAGGGTCAGACGCAGCAGAAATCCCTGCAGGGACGACGTGCACGCTGCCACGTGCACGGCCTTCTCTGTCATACCGACTCAGTGTGCTGACATTAAGGGAAAAATGACCTGAGTGGAACTCGGATTTCACTTCCTCAGTGCTTTGGACCTCTGAGACGGTCGCAGCTGCAGACTCCTCCTCAGCACCCAGAGGTCACGGCTTCACCCCGCAAGGTTGAACATCCACCAGGGTACTCGCCTGATACTTGTGGTTGGCTAACTCAGATTCCCCGTTTGGTCTGAGCCGTCTCCATCTGCGTCGGGATGCTCTGGGTGTGGAACTGGTGCTGAGGAGGAGATCCATGGATGGACTGGATGTTTATCAGCTGCCTGATGGGAGGCAGGATATCCCAGATTCAGAGAAACAGAAGGAAGGAAAGGGCTTATTAACACACCACATCACGTCTGCACCACCCAGGGAAGGGTGGAGGTGCCGTTCTCATTATTGTTCATTTGGAAAACAGGATGGCATCAACTCTAACTCTGCTGCCAATCATTTGTCAGCTTTGCTGTTTAACATTCATCCCTCTCTTGATGCAGACATAAACTTTAACACATCGTTCAAGTGATCCTGTGATCGTCACATACTGTCTGTTTCTACTCATACTCCTGATTTATGTCTGGTTAAAGGAAACAAATGATGTTTAACAGTCAGAGCTTAAATTCAGAAGTAAAACGGTTGTTTTTCTGCATCATCTGTGTTTCTACACACGAGAACAAGGCTGTTCTCCCACACCGAGGGTTTGGGTATAACTGGGTTATTTTATAGTGATTATAGGAGAACGTGGAACAGCATTTAAACACATTCCTGAGACTTTCATCAGTCAGGCTGCTGCTAATAAACGCCGTCCGGTTTGAGGAATAAAGGACATCTGAAGTTATTTTCTTATAAAAAGCAGCTTGTGTGACGGTGAAAGTAGTCGTGAGTCTTTATGGACTCTTTCAGGGCCAGGTTAAACACTTGTGTGTATATAGTTTCTGTGTGCGTTAGCCTTTAACGCTGGGTGCTGTTGGTGTGTTTCAGTAGTAAGAGTCTGTCGGAGCTGCTGGGACAAAGGCAGGAACAAACAAACTAAATGTGTTTCAGTCACTGAAGCATCAGGAGGATGGAGGCTCTGGTGTTGTAAGACGTTACATAACAAGCTAATCTGATTTCAGGCCTCTTTGTGGTCCAGACTCTTCATATGTCTCACTTTCTCCCGTCCCCCGGGGTGTTTGATCTGATCGTTTTTACAGAGAGGCTCTGAGCGGCCACGTTTAGGCCAGCAGGAATGTGCTCTGTTCTCCAGCTCTGATGCTGCTCGTTTCTGTACCAGCAAAGGGTTAAAGATCTAACAAATCACGCCTGAATGACTGCTCACAGTGGCAGCCCACGGGGCTTTTCGGCTTACATAACCACACAGCTCTCACTTTCTGAAAGAGATCCCCGCAGAAACGGTTGATTCATAAAATCCCAGCGAGCTAAAAATAAAGCCGCCAGCCGTTCAAACGCTCCACGAAGAATAATCACTAACAGTCCCGTTTGGTGTCGTGTGACACGTCTGTCTGTTTCCTCCTGCAGGTAAGCCTCGCTGCGTGGGGGGGTCGGAGCGCGTGCAGCTCTCCGGGGTGTTCAACGTGCGGAAAGGGAAGCTGGCGCTGCCGGTGAACCGCTGGTCAAGGCGTCAGGTCACGCTGAGCGGGACCTGCCTCATCGTGTCGTCCGTGAAACACGCCCACACCGGAAAGATGCACATCCTCCCGCTCATCGGAGGAAAGGTGCGTCCACGGCCTCAGCACACACACCTCAGAACATAACCCCCCCACACACACACCTCAGAACATAACCCCCCCACACACACACACACACACACCTCAGAACACAGCCCCACACACACCTCAGAACATAGCCCCACACACACACACACCTCAGAACATAGCCCCACACACACACACACCTCAGAACATAACCACACACACACACCTCAGAACATAACCCCACACACACCTCAGAACATAGCCCCACACACACACAAACCTCAGAACATAGCCCCACACACACACACACACCTCAGAACATAGCCCCACACACCCACACACCTCAGAACATAACCCCCCCACACACACACCTCAGAACATAGCCCCCCACACACACACACACCTCAGAACATAACCCCACACACACACACACCTCAGAACATAACCCCACACACACCTCAGAACACAACCCCCCCACACACACACCTCAGAACATAACCCCCCCCCCCACACACACACACACACCTCAGAACATAGCCCCCCACACACACACACACCTTAGAACATAGCCCCACACACACACACACCTCAGAACATAGCCCCACACACACACACCTCAGAATATAGCCCCACACACACACACACACCTCAGAACATAGCCCCACACACACACACACCTCAGAACATAGCCCCCCCCACACACACACCTCAGAACATAACCCAACCCCACACACACACACACACACCCCAGAACATAGCCCCACACACACACACACCTCAGAACATAACCACACACACACCTCAGAACATAGCCCCACCCACACACACACCTCAGAACATAGCCCCCCCCACACACACACACACACACACCTCAGAACATAGCCCCCCCACACACACACACACACACCTCAGAACACACCCCCACACACACCTCAGAACATAGCCCCACACACACACACCTTAGAACATAGCCCCACACACACACACACCTCAGAACATAACCCCACACACACACACCTCAGAATATAGCCCCACACACACACACACACCTCAGAACATAACCCCACACACACACACACCTCAGAACATAACCCCACACACACCTCAGAACATAGCCCCACACACACACACACCTCAGAACATAACCCCACACACACACACACACCTTAGAACATACCCCCACACACACACACACCTCAGAACATAACCCCACACACACCTCAGAACATAACCCCACACACACCTCAGAACATAGCCCCACACACACACACACCTCAGAACATAGCCCCCCACACACACACACACACCTCAGAACATAACCCCACACACACCTCAGAACATAACCCCACACACACCTCAGAACATAGCCCCACACACACACACACCTCAGAACATAACCCCACACAAACCTCAGAACATAGCCCCACACACACACAAACCTCAGAATATAGCCCCACACACACACACACACCTCAGAACATAGCCCCCCACACACACACACACCTTAGAACATAGCCCCACACACACACACACCTCAGAACATAACCCCACACACACCTCAGAACATAGCCCCACACACACACACCTCAGAACATAGCCCCACAAACCTCAGAACATAACCCCCCACACACACACACCTCAGAATATAGCCCCACACACACACACACCCCAGAACATAGCCCCACACACACACACACCTTAGAACATAGCCCCACACACACACACACCTCAGAACATAGCCCCACACACACACACCTCAGAACATAGCCCCACACACACACACACCTCAGAACATAACCCCACACACACCTCAGAACATAGCCCCACACACACACAAACCTCAGAATATAGCCCCACACACACACACACACCTCAGAACATAGCCCCACACACACACACACCTCAGAACATAGCCCCACACACACACACACCTTAGAACATAGCCCCACACACACACACACCTCAGAACATAACCCCACACACACCTCAGAACATAACCCCACACACACCTCAGAACATCGCCCCACACACACACACACCTCAGAACATAACCCCACACACACCTCAGAACATAGCCCCACACACACACACACCTCAGAACATACCCCCACACACACACACACCTCAGAACATAGCCCCACACACACACACACCTTAGAACATAACCCCACACACACCTCAGAACATAGCCCCCACACACACACACACCTTAGAACATAGCCCCCCACACACACACACACCTTAGAACATAGCCCCACACACACACACACACCTTAGAACATAGCCCCACACACACCTCAGAACATAGCCCCACACACACACACACCTTAGAACATAGCCCCCACACACACACACACCTCAGAACATAGCCCCACACACACACACACCTTAGAACATAGCCCCACACACACCTCAGAACATAGCCCCACACACACACACACACCTTAGAACATAGCCCCCCACACACACACACACCTTAGAACATAGCCCCACACACACACACACCTCAGAACATAACCCCACACACACCTCAGAACATAACCCCACACACACACACACCTTAGAACATAGCCCCCCACACACACACACACACCTCAGAACATAACCCCACACACACCTCAGAACATAGCCCCACACACACACACACCTCAGAACATAACCACACACACACCTCAGAACATAGCCCCACACACACACACACCTCAGAACATAGCCCCACACACACACACACACCTCAGAACATAGCCCCACACACACACACACACCTCAGAACATAACCCCACACACACCTCAGAACATAACCCCCCCCCCCACACACACACACACACCTCAGAACATAGCCCCACACACACACACACCTCAGAACATAACCCCACACACACCTCAGAACATAGCCCCACACACACACACACCTTAGAACATAGCCCCCCACACACACACACACACCTCAGAACATAGCCCCACACACACACACACCTCAGAACATAACCACACACACACCTCAGAACATAGCCCCCCCCACACACACACCTCAGAACATAACCCCCCCCCCCACACACACACACACACCTCAGAACATACCCCCACACACACACACACCTCAGAACATAACCCCACACACACACACACACACCTCAGAACATAGCCCCACACACACACACACCTCAGAACATACCCCCACACACACCTCAGAACATAGCCCCACACACACCTCAGAACATAGCCCCACACACACACACACCTCAGAACATAGCCCCACACACACACACACCTCAGAACATAGCCCCACACACACCTCAGAACATAACCCCACACACACACACTGAGAATGAGAATCAGATGTGCTCATTTATATGGTTTATTGTTAATATCGTGTTGTTAGGATCTGAGACGTTGTGAGCTGTAAACGCCAGTTTCAGTGTAAACGAACTCGTCCATGTTTCAGGTGGAGGAGGTGAAGAGGCACAGCCACTGCCTGGCCTTCAGCTCCGCAGGTCCTCAGAGTCAGACCTACTACGTCAGCTACGAGTCCTACGCCGAGCACCTGCGCTGGCAGAGGATGGCCTCGAAGGTACGAACCGTCTCTCCATCTCCTCCTGTCAAGTACACCTGTGTACTTTTGTTACTTTAAAAGGTAAAAAAGGAACAAAAGGTCTTTTAAAAGTAGTTACACCATCTTAGCGGAGTCCTGTTTAAGAGTCTTCTCAAAAAGATAAAAATACAAAACAGCAAAAGCTGAAGCAGCGACTGTGACAGGATTTGTGTCATCCTCCATACTCGTGGCTCCAGAACTGTTTTTATGGGATGTGGGAGGAACGTGTGTCGTGTTCTCAGGAACATGGATGTAATCAAGTAGCTTGCAAATACAGAAATAGAATAAAAGCTATGCTAGCTTACTGTTATGAGGAAAAATGCTGCTGTTGTTTTAAAAGTGGCACCTGGTGTTTGTTGAGCTTTGAGTATGTTCTCTAAGACACGAGGCGCTCATTATGTTCTCCTGTCCTCCGTCCCCACGAGTCAGATTGCCTCCCAGAGGGTGAACTCTGTCGACCTGTCGTGCTGCAGCCTGGAGGAACTTCCTGCTCAGCTGTTCTACAGCCAGGATCTCACACACCTCAACCTCAAGAACAACTTCATGTCTCCGCTCAAAGGTGTTGCAGCGCTCACCAGGTGAGACTCAGCTCCCAGCTGTCCTCACACGCCAGAGGGACTTGTCTTTAAAGGTGTCCTAGAATGCAATTAATCAACAATCTAAAACAGCTTTGAGCCTCCAAAAAGCATAAGAACATTTTTTTGGCTTTCATCTGTCCCAGGAGCCCTGATACAGGCCATTCAAAACCCCCTTACTCAGGCCTTCAGTGAAAAGAGCTGTTGACCCCGCCCACTCGGCCAGGACATGCTGATTGGCTGGTTTCCCAGAAGGCCTCAGACACATGCAGGTTTGAGGAGGCGTGGCTCCCCCTTATGACGTGTTAAGGAAGGTTTTCTCAGAACAGGAGGTTTTCTCTCACCTTTTTCAACTTTCTAATTTACATAAAAAGTAGGTCACACACGGCTTTGACTTTTTGGCATGCTGCTGTTGACCACCCAAGCTGTCTTATTCAACAACAACAAGGAACATGTTGGTTTACATTCTAGGTCCCCTTTAATTAGAAGTTTAGATTTTTTTCTTAACCATTGAAGTGAAGACCCAACAGGCTCAGAAACATCCGTTTGAGCTGAATAACGGTTCCAAATGGCCACACCTGTAGCGTAGATGTGCTTCCTCAGGTGAGCTTTAGGTGTCGTCTTAGTTTGTTTCGTCAGCTGTGGAGCAGAGGAAAGTTATTTTCAGCTGTCTGATTGGTGCTGAAAAGAGCTGGAGGCGGTTCTAGACCCGACTCCTGAACGAAGGCTAGCGGCTACGATAATGATCTAATGTAGCAACACCTGACCTGACACGGATTCTCCTGCAGGTTTGTGTTTCGGTTCATTTTGTTGTTGCTCCTTTACGTCAGAGGAGAGTGATGTTAGGGTCCGACACGCTGCTGCTGCTTAAACTCATGCTTCCCTTGGAGGAGTTCTTCCTTCGGGTCTCCTGTAACCTTCCTTCAGAACAACATGGGTCCGGCTGGCTGTTTCCCTCTGTTTTACATCATTTCTGGCCTGAATCATAAAGAATGATGAGAATCTCAAAAATGTACAAATCTGGGGGAAAAAAATTTTTTTTACCTCAAACGTCACAAATTAAATGGTGGAAGTAAAGCAGCAGTGAGGAGAGGAGAGGGAGTTGATCTGAGTGAGAGACTCCCACAGGAGGAGGAACACTTTTTGACACAACACACTGTTGTGTTTAAAATGTTCACTAAGTGATCACTATTTCTCTGCAGTCATGATTATGACACAGGTACAACTTCCTGTTATGTGCTCCTCATAAACGGTTCGGCTGCTGCACTTCCTCATGTTGTGCATTCGTCAGCGTTGTCATTAATCACCTTTAAAAATAATAATCAATTAAAGGTTATTGGTGCATCTATAAATAGATTACATCCTCCCCACCTCCGGAGGTGTGTGTCTGTCTCCCGTCTCTGCTCCTTTCCCTCTCTGAGTGTCTCTTTCTCTTTAGGTTTTGTAAACTGAGAAGCCTCAGTCTGTCCAATAACGCGCTGTCTGAGGTTCCTCTGGCGCTGTGTGACATCACCTCGCTCACAGAGCTCAACCTGTCTGGAAACCGTCTCTCCTGTCTGCCTGCAGAAATGGCAACAATGATCAAGTAAGTGGGCTGAAAGAGAAGGGGGGGGGGCTTTGGCTGATCGTAGTGGTTATACTGGGACTGACTGGTCTGCTGTTAGCATGAGAGCTGAATGGTTCCTCTGACCCGTTTGCTGCTGACAAACATTTCTACAGAAGCATCCGTTTAGATGAATCCCTCTTTGATGTGCTGAGTCTTGCTGCCTCTCACTTTAACCCACAGGTGAAGTCTTTTCAGGTGTTTCAGCTTCACTAAACCTCTAAGCTGCAGAGAACCACAGATATGTAACGGCTGAAGGCTTTTTATAAACTCAGCTTAAGTGACAGTTTTTCATGTTAACATTCAGAAACTCAGAACTGATTCATCTAAAGCAGTGATCCCCAGCCCCTGTCCTCGAGGGCCGGTGTCCAGCATGTTTTAGTTGTTTCCCTAACCCAACTGATTAAAAGCAGGTGTGTTGAAGCAGGAAAACATGCTGGATACCGGCCCTCAGGGAGGGGAGTTGGGGATCGCTGATCTAAAGGCTCAGGAACACTCATCAGCTGATTAGAGTGTGACACTTTGGCCCAATCCCAATACTCACACTTGCACCCTTGTGCCCTTCAATTGCACGTTCCCGGCCAGGGGTGCGAGTGCGTAGGGTGTCCCAATTCCCAAGTGTGGAAGTTGACCACGCCCATTTTGCACCCTTAATCTACACTTTGCCCAAGTCGATGCAGACTTCGGGCAAGGGTATTACCCACAATCCATTGCTGCGTGGGGATTTTGAGAAGGCGGCGGAACAATGGCTCAAGTGCCTTTTCTGAAAACACGTATTTCAAGTGAAAAAAGTTCATTTTAAGACGATTAATAATATTTATTCATGCTCAGAATGTTTTAGACGATGATATAAATGTGGACAGCAATTAATTTCAATGTAGTCAAATGATTGTTTGTTTTGAAAGCTGTTAATAAAGATTTTTAAAAAAGCACAAACAGCGACCAGCACCCCAGCATGCGTCGCGGTCGATGATGTAATGCTCACTGTCCCAATTCGCCAATTATTTGCACACTTGTGTACTACGCACTCGAAGCCTTACTGCGCACTTCCTCTAAGCGCACTTCACAGAAGGGTGCAGGGCGCAGTGTGAGTATTGAAATTGGGCCTTTGAGTCTAGAATATTGAACGTTTTCACAATATTCTGAGATTCTGAATGTGGGTTTTCATCAGCTGTAGCCATAATCGTCACAATTATAACAAATAAAGGCTGAAACATCTGGATCTGCATGGAATGAGTGTCTCATTGATTAGTTTCACCGTTAAAGTTGAGTTAAGGACATAAATGAACTTTTGCTCCAGATTCTAATTTTTCCACTTTCACCTGTAGTGGATGATGTCATTTATTAAGAAGAACAAGTGCTGTTGGAAAAACCTAACGACAGAATTAATCAGGTAGCATGAACGCTAACGTTAGCGTAGCTTTAGTGAAGCATCAGACACATTAGCATTAACGACTCCACGCCCAGTGGATAGGCCAGAGAGGCACCGGGCAGGTGTGCTGGAGCTGGACTGGTTGGTCTGCCCTTCTCAGCATGAGCGATGATGTCATTAATGAGTCATCCACAAACACTTTTGTGTTTATTTACTAGTTTTTTGTAATAGTTTTTCTCTTATTATAGTTGGAGTCTATAGTTTAAGTGGTCAGGAGAGTATGCACACACACACACTCGTTCTTATGAAGGTCCTCTCTCGCCCCGTTCTACCCAGCCTGCAGACTCTCCTCCTGGATGGAAACTTTCTCAGCTCTCTGCCTGCAGAGATGGGCTCTCTGGAGGGCTTGTCCTACCTCGGGTTATCCTTTAACTGTTTTAGCTGCGTTCCCCCCGTCCTGGAGAAGCTCAGAGGGATGGAAAAACTCTGTCTGGCAGGAAATCAGCTCTCTGTCCTGGATATGTTCGGGCTGCAGTGGCTGCCTGCTCGCTACGTAGACCTCAGGTAAGAATATCCCTGCTTCCCAAGGTGCTGCAGGAATAACCTACTTTATGTTTCTGCATCACTCCGTAGATCTGAGGAGGTTTGCAGTAAAAACTCAACTCTTTGTTAGCATGAATGTTTAACTGGATACCAGCCAACCTGAACTGGTGCATCTGTCATACATAGATCTACATTTAGAGTTTTAGCTCTATTTGCTGTTTGTAACACATAAAGAATGTTGAAAAGATCCCTAATTTAATCTGAGTTTCATACGTTTTTGTTGTTCTCCTGATGTCTGGTAACCCAAACCCAGCAAAACCATAAATGACCCATTAATCTGCATCTTTGACTCTGGAGAAGTTTGGAATTTTGAAAATGTGAATGTATTTTTGCTCTAATAAACTTTGGCTAGAAAACAGGATTTCTGAGTTGTGTCTGTCTTGTTCAGGCTGAACCGTCTCCAGAAGGTGATGGTGGCAGAAACAGAACAGCTGGTCCACATCGTCCAGCTGGACCTGAGGGACACTGGCCTGCAGGAGCTGGACGTCCGGTGTCTGAGTAAACTGGAGCAGCTGCGCTGTGACAGAAACTCACTCTCTCTCCTCAGAGTCAGCGGCCACGCCCTCAAGAGTGTGCACGCCGCGCATAACGGTACAAACGCTGAAGTGTTGTAGCGATCTTAACCTGAGGAGTCCTGATGCATCACCGTCTACAGCTGCTGTGTTTGTGTTTGCAGAGCTGAAGCAGCTGGAGGTGCAGCCGGTCCCAGAGAATCTGACGCTTCTGGATCTGTCCCGGTACAAAATCTGTCAGCTCTTCACTTTCCCGTTTACAGCGTGGAGGCTTGTTGTTCTCAGAGCTGACTCTGCTGCTTTCTTAAAGGAACAAGCTTGGACGCGTCCCGGACTGGTTGGGCGAGAGCAGCAGACTGGAGGTGTTGGACATCAACCATAACTGTGTCACTGAGCTTCCTGTCTGGTGAGCAGCACAGGAACAGAACTCCTGAAGAGTGGGAAGCTCCTCTCGGTTCTGTGCAGGTTTATCATGACTGACTGGACCTCAGCATGGAGCCGAGTCCACCGACCACCAGGCTGAGCAGGCTGTTTGTGTTGCAGGCTGCTGTCCAGCGGGAGTCTGAGGAAGCTGCTGGCAGGCTGGAATGATGTGAGTCGGCTGATGGAGAGGCTGGAGAGGTCTCAGCTGGAAGTTCTGGACCTCCAACACAACCACCTGACCGAGCTCCCACACAACCTGTTCATCAAAGCACAGAGGTGCATCTTGTTCTCATCATCTTTGTTTTCTCTTTACTGTGAGAAACTAACGCTGCCGTTTTCCCTCCCAGCTTACGTTACCTAAACGTGTCTGCCAATAAGCTGGAGGACCTCCCTGCAGCCAGCCTGTCGGAGGACGCCTTCAGCAGCCTGGAGGAGCTTTATGTGACCAACAACAACCTGTCAGACAAGGTTGTTCCTCTGCTGACGGGACACAGCCACCTCAGGGTGCTCCACCTCGCCTACAACCAGCTGCAGACGTTCACCGCCAGGTACAGGACTCAGAACCACGACAGGAGCAGCAAAGTTCTGTTTATAACCAACAAATACTAAAAAAAGTCTGCAGATCAGTGCTAGCGCCAGGTCAGAGGAACTGAGTCTGGGTTTTTTTATTCCTCCACCTGCAGCAAACTGGCCCGGCTGGAGCAGCTAGAGGAGCTGGACCTGAGTGGAAACAGGCTGAGAGCGGTACCCACCACCATCCTCAGCTGCCAGCGGCTGCACACGCTGTCCGCCCACTCCAACTGCATCAACACCTTCCCTGAAGTCCTGCAGCTGCCTGAGATCAAGGTTCAGCACTTAAAAACTCACTCTAGAATATCCTGTATGATGATCAGACATTAGAAGGGATGCTCTGAGGGGTTCTCAGCTCTCTGCTCTTCCTCACCAGTGTGTGGATTTGAGCTGCAACGAGCTGACCGAGGTGACTCTACAAGAGACGCTTCCTCCAAAACTTCAGGAGCTCGACCTGACGGGAAACCCTCGACTCAACCTGGACCACAAGAGCCTGGAGCTCCTCAAGTACGAACAAGTCCTCAGCAGAAACGTACAAACTCACGAGCGTCTGATTTTTATTCTCTTCTCTCGGCAGTAATATCCGGTGTTTCAGGGTGGATCCGTCTCCGTCAGCTCCCTGTGCCAGCGACGGCCACGGTGTTCCTGCAGTCTGGAGTCACGGCTTCACGGAAGCTTCTGGAGTCAAAAACAAGTCAGTCTTTCCCTGATTGGCTCATCTCTGTAGAAACTCTGAAAGTAGTCTTCTTAGGTTTCCTAACAAAGACGTGTTTTATTTGGTACTGGTGTATGAAGTCATGACCGTTCTTGTTAGTTAGGTGCTGATTGGTTATCTCTGAGGTGGTGCCGCTGCACCATCACACCAACATCAGAAGCAGGTGGTGTTGCTGCTCTCTGACTCTGCGTTGTTCTCAGGCTGTGTGTGGCGGCTCTGGCCCAGGACAGCTTCTGTGGGACTCGTGAAGCTCTCTACGGCGTGTTTGATGGAGACAGGAACGTCGAGGTGCCTTACCTGCTGCAGTGCACCATGGGAGACGTGCTCGCAGAGGAGCTCCACAGAGGCCAAAGGCAGGAAGACTACATGACCAGCACTTTCCTCACCATGCAAAGGTAAACGCCCACTTCAGCGCGGTCCCTGACTTGGAGGGAAACATCACCTGATCCCTGCGTGTTTCTGTTCTGAAGGAAACTGGGCACAGCGGGTCAGAGGATGGGCGGTTCGGCTGCTTTATGCCACATCAGACACGACCCGGTGACACCCGGAGAGCATGGAGGCTGCTTCACTCTGACAGCGGCCAACGTGGGCCGGTGTCAGGCCGTGTTGTGCCGTGGGGGAAACGCCATGCTGCTGTCCAACGTTCACACCGTCAGGGAGGAGTCGGAATACCAGCGGGTCCGACAGCATAATGCCGTCATCACCGAGGTAACCACAAGCTGCCCGTTTGTTTAACCATAACCACAGAAGGAATGGTTCAAATAAATCATCCTTGTTGTTTTTTCTCCTCTGCAGGATAATAAAGTGAGCGGCGTGACGGATTCCACCAGAATGATGGGCTACTCCTTCCTCTGTCCCTCTGTCACGCCCCGGCCTCACGTCTCCACGGTGACGCTCAACCCACAAGACGAGTTCTTCCTCCTGGGCAGCCGGGGATTGTGGGACTTGCTGTCTCCCAGCGAGGCGATCGAGGCGGTCCGGAACGTTCCAGATGCCCTCGCTGCTGCTAAGAAGCTGGTGACGCTGGCTCAGAGCTACGGCTGCTCCGACAGCCTGAGCGCCGTCGTGGTGCAGCTCAGCATCACCGAAGACTGCTGCTGTTTTTGCGAGCCGCCGCCACCACCGCCCAGCCCCGGCCCGGGGCAGTCCACCTCCCACCCGTACTCGTCCTGCAGCGACGGCGGGATTCCGCTGCCGCCCACCTCCTCTGGAACCGTGAGCGAGCTGAGCAGCGAGTTCAGCATGTCTGAGATGAGCAGCGAAGTGGGATCCACGGCGTCCTCAGAAGAGCCGCCGCCTCAGACCGAACCCCCCTCCCACCTGAACGCCCAGGGTCGGGCTGGAGCACGGAGACCTGCCTGTGCAGGAGGGAGCTTCCAGAGGCAGTTCTCCGGAGCGCTGTCCGATAACGGGCTGGACAGCGAGGACGAGGAGCCCATCGCCGGTGTCTTCTCCAACGGCAGCCGGGTGGAGGTGGAGGCCGATGTCCACTGTCTGCTCCGTCACGACTGCACCCACACGCACACCGCTAGCGTAAACAAACCTCCTCCAGTTGCATCTGCTAACGAGCTCCTCCCCCCGCCCTTCACGTCCCCCTCCCCCGTCCCTCCCTCATCTCCCTGCCTGAGCGGGGAGGCGCGGTCCGGGACTCTGGGCCGGAGGGCTCGAGCTAACGGTTCCGTAGCCTGCCAGGGCCGGAACCAGGATCTCATCGAGGAAGCTGCGGACGCACCCGTCAAGAAGCAGGGGGGCTACTTCAACGCTCCGGCCCAGCCAGACCCGGAGGATCAGCTGATCATCCCTCCAGAGCTGGAAGAGGAGGTCCGTCAGATCATCCAGCAGCAGGAGCAGATGCAGACACACAACCAGCAAACACACACCTACCAGAGACCGGCCGACTACTTCGTCACTCCTCTCTGATCGAACTGCTGCCTCCATCATCATCAGCATCTTCATCCCGAGTTACTGACGGGGCGGGGCGGGGTGGGGTCATCTCCAAACACTCACGACTTTTAACAAGAAACTTTTCTTTTTGTTCTTTATTTTCTATTTTTCTCTCTCCTCAAAACTCGATGCAATTTCTGTACCTTTGATGAACTCCTCACCTGTAGATGTTCTACCATGTCTGTTTGAAAAAGCACTTTGTGTTAGTTCCTCCGATCAGCTGTTAGACGGTACGTTTACATTCACACCACTTTGTTTTTGTTTGTTTGTCGTTCCCGCTGACGTTTCCTGTTCCGGTCGCAGCTGAAGGCCTTAAAGTTGTTAGTGACTGTTTAACCAACTCTTAGGAGTTTATTCCTTTAAAGTGAGCTAGTCACTGAGGCTACTAATATTCTCTGAGAGAAAAGATGATTATTCGTGAAGGCGGATGTTCTCTGGCTGCGGGGGGGCCAGAGTGGTGCTGCAGTGACGGGAGTTCCTCACAGCGCCATGATTTTTCTCAGAACAGCGCTACAGACTTCATGAGAAGAGCACAAGAGATACTTTTGCTAAATAAAGTTTTCAGATAAAGTCAAACTGGTCACTTTGGTTTCTTGAGGAAAGTTTTCATGGTTTGTTTTTCTAAAACTCATCTAAACTTTGATTCAATCAGACGTTTTTTATTTGAACAGTAAAACTCATCAATCTGACCTAAAACCAGCTTCAGCTGGATGAGACGCTAATATAAAAACACGTTTGCTCTCTGCAGTGGAACAATCCCCACTCTAACTGTAGAAGTGGCGTCTGAGTTTGGGATTTCTTTTGTTTCTAATCCGGTTTTGACTGAACTCTTACATCACTGCTGTGTCCCGCTTTATGTGTGCTCCTTTGTGTGACCGCAGTGATGTCAGGACTGGCAGGAAGCAGGAGACAGAAGGGGACAGCTCGGTCCTGCAGGGAGTCCTCGCGCCCCCTGCTGGTGAGTCTGTTCATCACAAAACGGCTTTTTCATCAAAATCACACAAGTTTTAATTAGAAAGATGAAACGCTTAATTAAGGAGACAAAACAAACCCGCGCTTTACAAATATAGCTCATCCTGCTTAAAAAGCAGGATTTAACTACATCATCAGGCCCAACTGGTGTCCCTGAACGTTAAAAATACACCAAAAGAATCTAATTCAAATACGTTTAAAAAGAAAACAGCAACTTTAAAAAAGAATCACTGGTGTTAAACCTTTAGTAAAAGTTCTGGTTATAAACTCAGCAGCTTCTGTGGGACTCTTGTTTGTAGAAAAAGGCGTTTAAGCCGAGTCCTCGTCGCTCTCGGATTTGAAAAGCAAACTCTTGTTTGCGTTACACCTCTGGTGCTGAGAGTCGTGCATCATATCAGAGTCAGAACAATGGTGCATAAAACCTGAGTCAACCTGGATCCTCGTAATGTTTCTGAATCCATGGCAGGAAAAAGTGGAAATCTCTTCTCTGGAGCCATTTTAGTAAATCTGAGGCGCCTTCATGTGATCTCAGACCAAAACCGAGCCGGTTCTGCTCACACGAAGATGGTTTCTGCCTTCAGCGGGGCGCTCGGAGCGCTGCCCCGGTCCGCCTCCTTCTCTGCTGCTCGTCTTTCTCGCTCCTCCAGGTAGCGTCTCACTCCTCTGATGGTCTGAAACGTGAGCACGGCGCCGGCGGTGTACAGGATGGCGGTGATGAGCCCAAACAGAGCCACGGCCGCGTCGCCCCCGCTCACGTCGCAGTTCATCCAGGTGTAGCCTCTCCGCGCGTACAGCATGGCGCGCTGCTTGCACACGTCAGTGGAGTTGACCGTGATGACGAAGTGAATGTAGAGACCGACCGCCACCACGTAGACCACGGCGCCGACCACTTGGAACACCAGCTGTCCCATCAGCAGCTTCTGAGACAGCAGGAAGGCGGGTTTGTTCCCGGCCACCACAAACAGCAGCGAGACGACCCCGAAGGTCAGGCTGAAGGGGATGCCCCCGTAGATGCCCGGCGCCCTCATCTGGCTGTACTGCATGTCCAGGTCCCGAGCCTGCTGCAGCTCGGTGCCCTGCATGTTGAAGTTGGAGTTGATGTCGAAGGTGCCCATCCCGCCCATGGAGGACATGCCCGACGTGACCATCTGAGCTGCAATCACACAGATCAGGACCAGGGCGTTGGTCAGGACGGCGCAGATCAGCACGATGCCTGAGCAGAACACGAGAGAAGAAGAGTCAACATGTCAGGACGAGTTTTAACAACAAAAAAACAAAAACAAAAAACTGAAAACATGTTTTTTCTACTCTGGATTATTTTAGGTGAAAAGTTTCCAAATCAGAATTATAAATCAGCTTTCACTAAATCCTTCTATTAGTCTTTAGTGAGTTTTTAAAGGTCAACTTTACTCATATTTTAGTACATCTGCAGTGGTCTCTAATAGGAATGAATGCCTTGTAAGTTGTAGTCTGGGGAAAAAAAGCTCCGGTGCACCTGTTTGAGCATGGAGAAGTCAGCTGGAGGAGAAAGTAGCTTCTGACTGCAGGATCTGGAGCCTTATGTCCTGATATGTGGACATCTCTCCTCTGATTGGCTAACAGCAACACGACTCTACCACTGACTCTGTTTGCTCTGCAACGTTGATGTTTTATCTCCACCAATAACACAAGCCTGGAGGAGTTCTGCTGTGTGGTGGAGTTGCTAATGCTAACGGTTAGCTTCTACTAGCCCAGACGTTCTCTGCTGTTTCCTGGACGCTAAACCAACAACAGCCTTCCCCGTCGTGAGTCAAGATGGGTGAGTCCATGAATGTTCAGTGACAGTGTGACGTAGATCTGTCTGGATTTTCTGATCCTAGAGTTTCACCTAGAGTCTATTTTCTATCAGAAGCTAATGCAGGAGGTAGGTGGAGGAGACTATTTTCATGTTCAGCCTGCATGTTAAACTCAGAGTGACTGACTATTTTCAATAATAAGTAAAAACATGTTTCTCAGTGAACTTGCTCTTTAATGAACTACTTCCGTTCTCAGAAGCGCCGTTCTGCTTAAGCTCAGCAGAAAACCGGTCAGTCTGGTTTTCACAGAATTAAATGTGCACTGAAACCAAAGTCTGACGCAGCTGCGGCAGCGTCTAGAGGAATTCCTGTTCAGTTTCACCGGAGCGTCGGCCTACCTCTCCTGGAACAGATGTGGGTGCATTTGGAGTCGTGGTGCTCCCCCCGCGGGGCGCCCCGCTCTTGTGTGGGACGGCGGTCTGAGTCTCTTGGGTAGTAAGGAGGCCGAGAGGAGGAGCTGGAACACAGGATGGGATCAGTTAATATCAACAGCTGGATTTTAGTTATTCTACTTTGTCCTCAAACGCTCCTAAACAGACACTAAATGAACCCAGTGAGACTGTTTTGAATTTAAAAAATCCAATTCCTGAAGTTGTTTGGGAAACTATTACTTTTGTCTTCTTTATTTAACCAGATGAGTCTTTGATGTTAAAAAAATTATAAATACAGATCATTTATTTTAAATTATTTACATCGGTAGTGACTTTTTATTTTCTGAAACATAAATCTTTTAATAGGTAACCAATACTAATAATGTGAAATGTTTTTACTCCTTTAGCCTTTTAGTGGCATCTTGTTTATTTGTCTTTGTGCGTGTATTCATTACTCCTCTTTAGTTTGATTAAATTGGGCTAATTTGATAAATTCACATCCTGTTCAACATAATTAAGAAATCTCAGTGCTTTGGAAATAAAACTTTAACTGAAAAGGAAATGGATGGATGGGAATGTCTGAAGCTATTATTTCAGATGACAACAGCGTACACTGAGTAGTCCTGATGAAGGTAAAACTGGAGTAAAATCAGCTGAACTGAACTAAAGAAGATGAGAACCTGAAATCTAAACATTTTTGATCCAAATGTAAAATAATTTAAATTCTGAAAAAATTATAAAGGCATAAATAAAAAAAAATCAAGGTTTCAAACTGAAAAATTTGCATTATTCACAAAAGTATTTTCTAATCTTTATTTTATCAGTTTTATTTTTTCTACATTTTAATAAAAATGTCAGCAAAACCAGCTGGGATCAGAGAACCTGTCTGCGTCTAAAAGTCTGATTCACCGGGTTTGTTCTGGTCCACTTTGGCTGACCGAACACCGAACCCACCTGTCAGGAGTGGACCGCTTGTCGTGAGCCCGGGGCCGCCGCTCTCCGTTCCTCTCCCGGTGTTCCCGGTTCGATCGGGACGCTTGACTCATGCCTGCTGACCGAAAGTGGCTCAGAAACGACTTTTAAGCAACACGAAAACCAGACCGGTAACCGGAGGAAGAGTTCGGACACGTCATAACCATTATCTGACTTTTAAAACACGTCAAAGTATAAAAACAATAATAAACACAACCGCTGACGTAAGATCTACGCTGTTTACGTAATATACGTCTTAATCAGAGACTGTATATATGAGGTCTTAATGTAAAACACGTAGCGAAACTAAAATAATAAAACAAAAAATACGTACATTTTATTTTAAAGACACAAAATAAATATATTAACACTAAAATGTACGTATAACCGAGAAGGTTAAAAACTTGATTAGCTAAAATTAGAGACTAACTTTTACGCCCAGATCTACTCTTTTTACGTAAGTTACGTCTCAACGTAAAAAAACGTAACGAAACTAAAATACAAGTTATTTTCCACTCACCCTCTGCTTAAAAGACACAAATCAAATATACGTTTAATAAGAATGTGAAATATAAGAAAATGTCAAATGGAGTGGGTTAATGAACTTTAATGTTGTCAACGTAGACTGGACCGAAGGCTATAGCTATTTAGCTCAAATCACAGAGTAACTTCTTAATGTTTTACCGAAAACAAACAAACTCACTGTGAGGTTGGTGAATGTCGTCTGGAGTTCCGCTGAAGAGCTGCTGCTGAACGTTAAATCACCATGTTGTGGGTTAAGGCGCGGGGTCAGGTAGAAACAGCTCCACCCAGCCTGAAGGAAGGAGGCGGAAGAGACACCTGGAGCAGGTTGGTTTCTTATATATACAGTCTTTGGTTGGTTTGGAGCTTCGCCTCGGAGGTTTCGGGTTTGTAGGTGGAGTTCTGGTTCTGTTTTAGGTCCAGTCTGTGGTGTTTGTGTCCTTTTATTGAAGCTGCCTGAAGACTCCTTTTTGTTCTCCAAAACCTGCTACAGTATGGAAGACAATTGCTGCCAAAATAGACAATACATAAATACACTAATTAGTAAACAAAAATGTACATAAAAAATAAATGAAGATATAAAATAGGAAATAAATAAATAAAATATTTGGAAATAAAGATATGTTGTATTTTTTATTTCAACATGTGTTTAAAATGTATTTCCTACTTTATTTAAATTTTTATTTCCACAATTATTTATTGTTTTATTTGGCAGGAAGAGTCCTCCATACAGCAGACCCTCTGATGAAACCCTTTTAACTGTAGGGAACGACTAGCCTAGTGAACTAGACCAAATTCTTGCTTTGCAAAGTTTGGTCTAGGCACGCTTCATAGGAACCCTCGCAGCCCAAACCACTGCTGTGTCTATCCAATCACAACTCGCTATAGTTTTGGTTGGGCCAATCACAGCACTCTATATTGTGGGCCAATCACAGAGCGGGAGTAGCCGATGACGTCAGCGCTGCGGCCGCGAACCCAAGCAACATGGCAGCAGCGCCGGAGCCACGTTCTTTTGAAACGGCTTTGTCATCAACATTGGATTATTTAGACTCCAACGTGCGTAAGTCTGTCTGATATACTTAGCGGCTTCTTATTTTTATCAAACAAAGTAGTGCAATGTCCCAGTACACCTGATATTCACATGTTTTTATACAAAAACGACAGAAATCATTGACGCCATTGGTGGGTCCCGCTTTACCGTCGTTGTGATTACGTCACGTTGTTCGTTACTCTGATTGGTCCTAGCGCTATCCAATTGTGTGCTGACATTTTGAAAGACAACCGTAGATCCCGCCTCACGACTGAGAGCAGTCAATGGTTCGTGGCCAGACTATATATTCATATATAGGATGGCTTGCCAGGCTAGGGAATGACATCAATTAAATTGTTTTTGTAATTAAATATTTCTGATTAAATTAAATTAATTTGGTTTATTTATGGAGCACCCTCCAATCTGTGTGGTTGGTGTTGCATGTTTCCAGTAAGGACAGATCGTGATCATCGTGACAGTGTTTTCATTTTATTAATATCAACGCTAGTAGTAGTATTCAGTAAATTTGTTTCTCACAAGAGCCTTTGGTTCATGTGAGGTTTCAGTGTCTTTGGTTTTCTTTAATATGCGTTTAACAAAACAAAATGCTTTGTAGGATTAATACATTCAGGCATACATTTAATGTTTACGGTCAAGTTTATTTATAAAGCACATTTATTATTGCTTCCGCAACCCAAAGTGCTGTACATAAAACACCCAAGTTTAATGTACATTTAATACATTAATGTTCTTGCTACTGGAAAGCACATTGAACTGCCTCTGTGTGTTTAATGTGCTATACAAATAAAGCTGCCTTACCTTGCATAAAATGCAACAATCAGTACTATACAGGTGCTGGTCATAAAATTAGAATATCATGACAAAGTTGATTTATTTCAGTAATTCCATTCTAAAAGTGAAACCCCCAGCCACTTGGGCCAGCTCCTCCAGGGGAATCCCAAGGTGTTCCCTGGCCAGATGAGAGACATAGTCCCTCCTGCGTGTCCTGGGTCTTCCTTTGGGTCTCCTCCCGGTTGGACGTGCCTGGAAAACCTCACCAGGGAGGCGTCCAGGGGGCATCCTAACTAGATGCCCGAGCCACCTCAACCAGCTCCTCTCGATGTGGAGGAGCAGCAGATCTACTCCGAGCCCCTCCCGGATGACCGGGCTTCTCACCCTATCTCTAAGGGAGAGTCCAGACACCCTGCGGAGAAAACTCATTTCGGCCGCTTGTATCCGCGATCTCGTTCTTTCGGTCACTACCCAAAGCTCGTGACCATAGGTGAGGGTAGGAACGTAGATCGACCGGAAAATCGAGAGCTTCGCCTTCCGGCTCAGCTCTCTCTTCACCACGACAGACCGGTACAACGCCCGCATCACTGCAGACGCAGCACCAATCCACCTATCGATCTCACGCTCCATCTTTCCCTCACTCGTGAACAAGAGCCTGCTTAAATACAGAATAATAAATGATGGTCTGATCTTTTGGAATGTTTATCGTTGTATATCCAAACTTATTCTTTACAGGTGATTTCCCAGGTCCACTTGCAGTTTCTAGCACTAGTCTGATAGACTGGGATTGATAATGAAAGCATAACACGGTCAAAACCACAAAACACAGTTTAGAATATTTACCACTGATTATTAATATTCTGCTAACAGACATTTTGCACATTTTACAGCTGCTAGACCTCAACGTTCCATTGCTCTAATGACTCTTGACCTTTGTGTTTATTCTTATACTTTTAAAACTTTTATACATTTATTTACATTAAATGTTTACATTTCTTTACCTTACATTACGTTACTTTACCTGTACTACAAACAATAATAGAAACGGCATTTCTGTTCTCTTCTCAGCTTTGTGAGAACAACGTCTCAGGTGTTGATTGGAGAAGTGACTTCATTTCTAAGAGTTTTGTCTTTAAATGCAACTAACTGATTTTTCATGTGAAGGTCTGCTCTGAGTTTTGGAGTGTGGGAGGAACCCGAGCACCGGGAGTAAATCCACGCATACATGGGAGAACACGCTAACTACACACAGAAAAGAAGCTGTCGAGATTTGAACCAGCAACCTTGCTGCGAGGCAACAGTGCTACCCACTGTGCCACCATGCAGCCCCATGTTTTCCTAAGGGAGGGGGGTTACCCGTTAGATGGTGTGTGTTTATATTTACAGCAATGTGCCGGAGTCACGAACTTCTTGACGCTCCTCCACACAGAGACTTTGTTGTGTTTGCTGACGGTTGGTGGAGAGTCTTGTTGGGACCTGAAGTCGTCCTCTGCTGTCGAGTCGTTTCCAGCCGGCGTGCAAACCTCCATTCTCATTTTCTGGTTCTTCTGCAGCTGTTTTTATTCTCAGGATGATATTTTCAGGCAGACTCTCCAGAAAGGCTTCTTGTTTTTGGGATTTGGGTTCAGAACTTTGTTCTTCAAGTTGAGGTTTTAGGTTTATTCTTTCTGGTGCTGCCTCTTAGCTCTCAACTGATCCAAATTAAGTTTAATTATAACTTTTTTCAGGTTGGATTCTCTCTCCTCCATATATTTTAACCTGGTGATGAGGTCATCATTAACCTCGGCTGTGTCTTTCCTTTGGGAGAGCTCCGACTGGAAACTGAGTCTCAGGTTCTCTTCTCTAATCTGGTTCTCCAATTTTGCACAGAGACCTGTTTTTGCTTGAATCTTAATCCTAAACTCGTGTTCCTTGGCAAAACTTCTTCCCAGATTTTCACAAGATGATTTTTTATCTTCTAGCTGCTTTCTTAAACTCTCCAGCTCCTCGGTGAACTTCCTGTCTGAGCTAGCTTTCTCAGACGTCCGTTCATCCATCCTCACTGTGAGGTCAGAGTTTCTCTCTGTTGTTTGAGATTTGAGTTTTCACAGATTAAAACTCTGATTTCCTTGGTTCAGCCTCACAGCTCAGTCGGAGCTGTTTCTCTGTGTTGAGGCTGTTCCTCAGATCTTCACAAACTGAAGATTTTTCTTGGAGCTGCTTTTTGAAGCTCTCCAGCTCTATACTCTGCGTAAAGTGGACAGCGTGAGGGCTATGAAATGAACATAATGGACGGAATGTGTGATTCAGTCAGATATTTATGTGTAAAGAAAGACTTTCTTCTTTATTCGAAATGATTCAACCCTGTTTAACCGGATAACCACACGGTATCGTTATTTAAACAATTATAAACAGTCCTGACGCTGTAATAGTTTCTGACCAGCAGGGGGCGGTAGGTGAAACCTGACAAACACTTTGAGAGGTGACGTAATTGAGCACTTCCGGGTTGCCTCCGCGTTTTGTAAACAAACTACAGGACGACTCAATCTGACTTTTGTTGCGTCCTGCGGGTAAAAACACTTTAGGTGCCATTTAGATTCGGTTTGTTGTGGTTTCCTTGTTTGAACCGGAACGTTTCTACCCTCCGCTGAGGTCATGTTATTCCTCCGGACGGCGGCGTCCAGCTGCAGAGCTCTGACCGCTCTGCGGTGCCTGCCCGGCGGCTACAGCGTCTGCAGAAGCGCCGCTTCATACATCCAGGGCCAGAGCCCCGAACCTAACATCCGGGAGTATTTCTATTACATCGACCACCAAGGACAGGTGAGCATCTGCACTGACTCAACCAAATCATACCGTAAGTGTTTATTAGTAACCCATCTGGTGCTTTTTGCAGCTTTTCCTCGATGACACTAAAGTTAAAAACTTTGTCACCTGCTTCAAAGGTGAGACGTTTTTTTTTTCTAATTAATTAAAAACATGCTAATTATTTTCAGACGCCTAAAACCTTTAAGTAGGTTCAATCACAATGGCAACTGACTCTAAATATATAATACATATTGGGAACCCTTATAATTTAACACACACACACGATGTGGTTTCAGGCTCCCTTTAGCTTCCTTTACAGAAACATGGAACATGGCATTAGTCAGGTTGTAAAAAAATCAAGAAACTCAAGAAAAAGTAACAAAGAAAAACAAAAATCCCAAACTCGATTATCACATAAACACAAATGCCTGAAGATTCAAAGACTTTTTAAAACACAAAACTAACAGAAATATATTAAAATATTTAAAACTGTGCTGTCTACTAGTATGGATAGTTGTAATGCTTTATATCTAAGGTTTAGTCAGTGGAATTTGACAGAACTTTGATTTAAAAATCCCAGAATAACTAGCAGGTTAGGGAGATACATTTTGTATTCTGCATAACCATCTGATGTTTTTAGTACTTTTGTTTATTTATTTTTACAGATAAACAGTTCCTGGTTTTCTTCTTCAGCCGCCTGCGTTTGAATCGGAGCGGGCGTTACGAGGAGGGCTTCCCCTTCCTGTCGCCGTGTGGCAGGGAGAGGAACTTCCTGTGCTGCGATGACCGGCCAGTGGTTTTCACACACCTGCTGGAGAGCCCTGCAGGACCCCGGGGACCGACCGGAGAACAGGAGCTGCTGTCCTACTGCGGCGGTGCGGAGAAGTTGACTGTCCCATTCCAACCAGAGGCGCTGTACATGCATCCGACCAGCGGCCGGGTTTATCACCCCTCCCCGGAACGCTCAGGGGGCGTCGGACTGGTCAGGTCGGCTCTGGCCATCGAGCTCAGCTCGTTTTTTGTTTATCCACCAGAGAGCGGCCAGACGGGACAGCCAACACACTTTGTCTGGAGAGGACAGAAGCACACATTGACCAATGAGCTGGCAGGATATTTCCCTGTAGGAGAGGAAGGCAGCGGGCAGCAGGGAGAACTGGGATAAAATCCGGAATGACTTAAGAGAGAGGTGCTAGTTCAAGAAATGCTCAGAAAGCAGCAGCTTCTTTTGGTGGTTTCAAATCAGTGCATCCCCTTCCATCAGCATCAGATCAACCCAACGCTCCCCTTAGTGGTAGAACAGAAGATGTGGTGAAAAGGCTGATGGTGGAATCAAACTGCCGGTTTTGTTGTTTCTTTTCTGATTTTGGAGCCAGAAACCAAACCTGTGGTGAAAGATTCAAACCAGCAGCGTCTGAGTGGATGAAGACGACTAACAAGATGTTTTAAAAAATAAAAATTTAAAAAATTTTCCTACCAGGAGTGTCCAGTTAAAACTTCTTGCAGGCCACAAAAAATGTAATTTAATAAAAATAAAACAAAGGAAAACATTTTTTTGGTAATTTTTTTATTTTCAATGCTCAAAATTTGGCCACATATTTAAAAAAAAACTTGATCTTATGTGTCACTCTACTACCAGAGTGTCCAGCCCTGGTCTTCCAGGGCCACCATCCAGCATGTTCCAGATGTTTCTCTGCTTCAGCACACCTGGTTGAACCAACAGGTAATTAACGTGCTTCTGCAGAGCTTGATGATGCTGAGAAAGTAGTACACACTCAACTTTCAAATTACCTGGGAGATCAAAGCATCCTTGACCACTTTCAATCTGGCTTTAGGCCTCACCATAGTACAGAAACTGCCCACGTTCGTGTACTAAACGATATCTTGGTGGCAACTGACACTGGTTCCCATGTCCTGCTGTTACTCCTGGACCTTTCAGCTGCCTTTGACACAGTGGACCATAACATCCTACTTAGGAGGCTAGAGCTGTGGGCAGGAGTGAAAGGGGCCCCACTTCAATGGTTCAGGTCCTATTTGTCAGACAGGCAATTTAGTGTCCACATTGACAACTTCTCCTCTCCATCTTCGCCACTTCGCTGGGGTGTGCCTCAGGGTTCGATTCTGGGGCCACTCCTTTTTTCAATTTACCTGCTGCCATTGGGAATGATTTTAGCAAACCTTGGAATAAGTTACCACCTTTACGCAGACGACTGCCAGATTTATTTGGCTTTAAACAAACCTGATTCAACTCAACTTCTCGTTGACTGTTTCTCTGCAGTCAAATGCTGGCTGTCAGAGAACTTCCTTTGCCTCAACGAAAACAAGACTGATGCCATTATTTTTAATCCAGTAAACCCGAAACATACACCTGGTGACTTCTCTCTACCGCTTTTAAATTTGAAATCATGTGTAACCAGTCTGGGAGTGAAACTAGACTCTGATTTATCCATGACTTCACAAATTAACACTACTGTCAGGTCTTGTTTCTTTCAACTACGGCGCATCACTCGGTTAAAGTCAATAGTCAAACATCTGGAATCTGTTGTTCATGCATTTATTACTTCACGTTTGGACCACGCCAACTCAGTCCTTATTGGTGTCTCTTCAATTGAGCGTCTCCAGAGAGTGCAGAATGCAGCAGCTAGATTCCTGACAAACACTTCCAGACGCTGTCACATTTCACCCATCCTTGCCCGTTTGCACTGGCTGCCCGTTAAATACCACATCCAGTTTAAGGTCTTAACTTTTTTTACAATGCCCTGAATGGTCCAGCTCCTGTTTATCTGTCAGAACTACTCAAACCCTATGTACCGTCCAGAACCCTGAGATCAGCAGATCACTTGCTCCTGTGCATCCCAAAGATGAAATATAAATCCCGTGGGGAGCAGGCCTTCTCGTTCGCTGCCCCCAAGCTCTGGAATGCTCTCCCCCTCAGTGTCCGACAGGCCCCGTCACTGTGTCGATTCAAGTCTGTGCTAAAGGCCTACTTTTATCATTTACGCCTGATGCACACTGAAAGCATCAGCAGCGCAGAACGGCAGCGGAACGGTTTTCTCGCGACAATCGCGACACTCCAGTGCACACCGGGACAGGCAGCAGCGAAGCGGCTTCACCGCAGCGCTCCTCGCTCGACTCGCGAGATCACAAGATCCCTCGAGACTTCAAAGGTCACGGTTTGTTTATGACATCCGCCATTAAACCAAAAAGAAGGAAATCACGTTTGATATCGCTGTTTGATGTCATATATAATGTTTTTACTCACCACTGCCAGGATTAAAGCCATGAAAAACACACCGCTGCACTTTTCAAACGATGCGGCAAGTACATAAGCCGTGAGGTCACACGTATAGACATAATCTACATAGATATGAAATCGCATTGCTGTAACAGACTTTTATTTTGAAAATTACCGGGCATTTTACACTGAAACCGAGATGTCGAGACTGTGATTTCCTGTCTAGCCCCATGTTAACTGCGGAAATTGACGCATCCCAGAAGCGGCACGCGGCAAAAATAGAACCCGATCCTATCTTTAGCGGCGCGGCGTTCCGCTTCTGGGACGCGTCTGGAAATTGCCGCGTCGTGGCTGGTTTGTGACACCCCCATAGACTATAATGAATTCTATTTGAAGCGGCGACGTTCCGCTGCTGTTCCGCGCCGCTGATGCTTTCAGTGTGCAGTAGCCTTTAGGCTTTGATTAATGATCATGCTTTTTAGTGTTTTAGTTTGTGGTATCTTACCTGTGGACATGTGCTACCCTTTTAGTATGTTTTTATGTTTTTTGTTGTGTTTTTGCTTACTCTCTAGCATGTTTCTTTTAGATTTTTTAATTATTTTAATCTACTATTCCTTTTATCTTTCATCTGATTTTTATCTTGTTGTTTGGTATTTCGGGGTTTCTTTTTTATTTACTGCTGTACAGCACTTTGGTCAGCTGTCATGATGTTTTTAAATGTGCTTTATAAATAAACATGGTGTGGTATGGTATGGTAAAAGGTGATTCAAATATTGAGTCAGGTGTCCCAAAGCAGAGAAACAACTAAAACATGCTAGATGGTGGTCCTGGACCAGGGTTGGACACCCCTGATCTACATCAGCAGCCTGCTGAAGACACAAGGGGTGTTTCTTAATGTCAAGGAACCTTGCCTTGCTCCTTGCTTATGAGGACACTGTCCTACCTTGATCAAAGAAAACGATTAAATGAAACACCCCACGTGACCACGTCTGACCAGGGCCCGCCCTCTGCTTATGCGCTCTGTTTACATCCCGCCCATCATAGTAATTTTAAGTTTCAATATAGATGTATAACGAGCCTTTTATTTTTTTAATTGTGTATATATTGGTTAAATCAAATGTGTAAGTGAGTTAGTACCTGTTAGCCACCAAAGTTGCAACTACTAAGCAACTAACCAACCATAGATAACTGTTTTGGATCTAAAAACATTTTATATAAAAGCCCAATAGCTACAAATAGTTGACTTACATTTAAAATATTTGTCCCCGAAGTAGCTGCTGCCGGCTCCTGATCACATCTGTTATAAAATACCGCGCTGCATTCTGGGAAATTCTTGACCAAGAGAAGGCAACAAGGCACCTCTCATGTATCCTTGGTGAATTAGCTAAACGGCTAGCAAATGGAGGACAGACGCCTGGGTACGTGAACATTGGAAACGATTGGAACACGTCTTGGCGGTTCCTGATGATGTATCTCCAAGGCAACTGGGGCGGGACCAAGGCATCAAGGCGAGGTTCCTTGACATTGAGAAACACCCAAAATCTCCCCACACAGAGGGCTGCACATGGCCCCCAGGCCACACTTTGGACATCCCTGATCTGTGTTGCAACAATAATAATATGCATTTTTTTCAGAAGATTTCTATTCTGAATTGTTTGTCTGAATTTGTTTTATCTTGCATCTGATCACAATTACTATAATACATAATTGTAAAAATTGTCTCAATTGTGATTACTTTGGATTCAGCTGCTGGAAAAGTCACAGAAATGAGAGAATAAACTAAATTTGTTTAATAACTGATAAAAGTTATGAGCTAATATCACTTTTTCTGTTTTGTATTTCTTTGCAGATGAGTTAAATAGTTGTAGTCAGCTGAGAAATGTTTAAAAACATTTAGAAAGGTTCCGCTGTGGCTAATTCCAAATTTTGGTTATTAAATAAAATAATTTAATATTAGCTGATTCCAACTCAAGATTCTCATTAAATTACTTTAGTTTAAAATAAATAAATGTTTTATAAAAAAAATAATAATAATCCTGACTGAAGTGGATCCTCTCGCGGGGTTTCAGATGGATGAAGCAGGATAAACCCGACCCACTGCGGGTCCGGGACTCAGTGGACCTTTGGGGAACTGCAAGTCCCAGAGACCTCAGCTCGGCCCAGGGAACATGGCAGCTCCTAGCAGGACCACATGCAGGATCACGGAGCGTTCGGTGCGGGAGCGAGTCCCCCCGCTGCTCACCGACCTGTACCAGTTCACCATGGCCTACGCCTACTGGCGGGCCGGCCGGCACCGGGAACCCGCCGTGTTCGAGCTCTTCTTCAGGGACAACCCGTTCGGCGGCGGCTTCTCGCTGTTCGCGGGTCTGGCGGACTGCCTGCTGTTCCTCCGGGGGTTCCGCTTCACGGAGCCAGGTGAGCAGAGATCGGTAACCGGACCTGGAGTCGGGCTGGTTCGGGGTCCACTCCTCCTGCAGCTCAGACGAACTTTGACCTCTAACGTTGATAAGTGTAACCTCCAAGCAGCAGCGCTGCTGGAGGAGATCAGGAAACTCAACCAAAGTTATGAAACAGCTGATTTACGACCAAATACTCCTGGTTGTGTTCAGAACCGTGACCTTTCACCTGGGAAATCAGTCACAGCAGCGATAAACAGGGGAAATCTCACTAGTCTTCCGCCTCCTTGTGGGAGATCTGAGAACTGCAGGAGATGAGCGCCAATTATATTTAGTCATTCCTGTTATCATGTTGTATATTTACATATTAAAATGTTTATTTGATAATTATATAATTGTTTTATTGACATTTTCATATAAATAGATCAATCTTTTGAAAAAAAAAAGATTTAAATTGTTATTTCCTGTTTCAGGCTTTAAAGGAGCAATATGTAATAATTTTACTGTGAAACAAAACAGGCTAATGTCTCAATCATGTTGGAAGGAAGGTTATACTAAAACAGATTTCATTCTCAGCCAGCTGGAGGGTGAAAATCTTTTCTTATTTTGAAAAGAAAAAGAAAAAGGGATGTAGTTACTGTTTACACTTTGTGAGTTTGCTGAATTTGCAGCAAGCTAACGCTGCAGCGTAGGCATTTGTAATTAGACACCGGCTGGCAAAAAGCTCCAGAGTTGTTTAAAGAACTGAAGCTGGTAAACAGGAGCGACCCAGAAGTTGTTTCTTGTACTCCTAAGAAGCAACAACATCTTTTTGTTTTACTCTAATATAGGGCTTGGGATCACACGTGATCACGCGTTGCATTCTGGGACGGTGGCGGACATGATGGCAACCTGTCGAGTGTAAACACACCATATGAACAAAGCACAGAGGCAGAGTTGAGAGAAAGAAAGTAGAATACAACATGTTAAAATCCCGAAAAAGATGCGGACTATACTGGGATACGTTAAATAGGGAAGCCAGGGACCGGTATGTGGACAAAATCAGGATTATAAACGGTTTGGATTCATATGAAAGACCCAAGCCTGGAGCACCAATGACAACTTGTTGCTGCCGCAGCTCTGCATAACGGGTATTTTCGGCTTTCTTGTTTGTGGTGTGAGCGGATGTAAACGTTCGGATGAGAGGTATATGTTTCATTTGCTGGTGTTTCTAGTAAAACAATCAAAATTGTCATCCCATATAAGAAGTGTAGCAGAAGAAGTTGTGTTTCAGTGCGCCCGCATTAGCCTACCGGTGTGTGTGTGTATCTATGCATGTCCGAGTTGAACTAATGTAACGATATATAAAAAAACGTATATCATCTGTAACTTATCAGAATGAAAATGCAACGAATAGACTCTCATCAAGACCGGGATACTCTGGAGAGTGATGTTTGGTGCGATCCCAGGTTATGCATCCAAGCAGGAAAATGGTGAAACGTTAGCCCGTTTTTTTTACCTTTTTTTCACTGGCGATCATGATAATGTTGCGCTGTTGCACCCCACAACACACCAACGATTTACCATAGTTGAGTATTATTCGATCAAATGAATAAGAGATTAAATGAAGCCGCAAGACTGAGCGCACTGTTGTCTGAAGTTACAAGAAACAAGTAATGAGGCTTCCAACATGGCGGCCGCGCCGGTGATGACGACAGGATCTCAAGCCCTATTGAGTGAAGCAGGCTAGAGGCTAACATTGAGCTAACAATGCTAACGGTGAATTAGAAGCAAATAGTTGGCTCTACAAACATCTTAAGCTACCTTTTCAATTACTAACAACTGGATATTACAGTGAAGTGTGTGTGTGAAGTGAATAATGAGTCGATCGTGGCGTTTTACTTTTAATGAGCCATTCAAAACTATAACAGCAAGATGACAAACAACCACACTTCCTGTAATGCAGGGTGAGATTAGACCTGTTGGTCTAATCTCACCCTGATGTAGGGCTGGGCGATAAATCGAAAATGTATTCTTATCGAAATTTCTGACTCTAACCGATATAATTTTTCCCATGTCAATTAATTCAGTAATAAGAAAATGAAAAGATTTGTGTAGGTTGGCGACGTTCATGTCCCTTTAAGAAGCTGTACCACCTCGAGTCACATGACAACGTGACTCAACGTAAAACACGTGACAGCCCCATCTAGTGGGCAACTTTTGTTTTTGCGTAATACACGTAGTTTTCGTTCATTTATCGTTATCGAGGTGAACTCCTCAATATACCGTGACATTGATTTTAGGCCATATCGCCCAGCCCTATCCTGATGTCAGAGGGATTAGATTATCTGTAGTTCTCTATGAGACAGAACACGTTTTGGGATGTAAGCATGTTCTCATGCTCCAGCTGTTTTCTCAGCTCTGTGTATTTATGGATACAGATGTGGAGTTCCTGCAGTCCGTCCTGCCCCCCAACACTGACCCCGCCTACTTCCAGTTCCTGCGGGGCCTGGACTGTTCAGCTGTGACGCTGCATTCCGTCCCAGAGGGAACTGTTGTTTTCGCCAGGGTGAGTCTCAGTCCGCTGGTTCAAACTGTTGCTGTATGAGCGATGGGGGGGCAGTAACGGGTCTGTCTGTTCTGTAGGAGCCTCTGATGGAGGTGGAAGGTCCACTGGCTGTGGTTCAGCTGCTGGAAACCAGTTTACTGTGTCTGGTCAACTACGCCAGGTAGCAACTGTTCTTTACCCTCAGCCGTCCAAATGTATGTCAGGTCCAGCTCACACGGCGGGACTTTTACGATGTCGAACAGAGGGAGGTGTACAGGGAGCCTAAGTCACTCCCAACTACTTCTGGTCCATGAGTCCCCTACTGTCCAAAAAATAAATGGGAGTCTATGAGAGGATAAAAGTTATTTTCTGATCCTGTTTGATATGTGCCAGGGATTTCACATATGATGAAATTTAAAGATACAAATTGAAGAAAGAGCTTATTTTCAAATGGCAGCAAAAGTTATTTTAGGTTTGTGTCAAAAGACATAGAAGACTACAAATGCTCATCTCACCAAATTTGCATCATGAAACCAGACACGGACGAGAAGAGAAGAAAAATGTCTGAGTTTAGCGAGCTTCGAATCCTTCCAGGACGACAGAAGGGGCGTTAAACGTGGAGAAAACCACCATAAATCTGGTCATGTGAGTACTGAGTAGCAGCTATGCTGGGGGAGAAGAGATTCTGCAGTGACGTCATAAATGCGTCATTTTAATTACAAATTTTTGCAAGCTGATAAATTTCAGAGTATGTGACAGACATAGTCGAAACACACATTTATCATTAAAACTGAAGAACACCATGAGTGTGATTCAGGGCGTAAGGCAAAGAAAACCAGAAAATAACTTTCCTAGGCCCGTTCAGAGACCCATGAGTCGACCGGAAGAGGAGACTACGTAGGAAGAATCTGACGAAATAAATCACATTAGGTGCGTTTCCTTTATCGGAACTTCGGGGTAAATTTACAAGAAGTTCCTGTCTCCACTTGCCCGGGCCGGCCAAACGGCCGTTTTCCAGTACCTTCTGAGTACCTGATCAGGGGTAGGTACTCGGAACGGCACGATAAATGCCGGTGAAGACGCTGGGTGGGAACGCTGCCGGTTGGTTGTAACTCAGTCGAAAATTATGTCAACTCAGGAGGAAATAGGAAATGCATATATGTGGCGGGAACCGTTATTTAGGAAAACACAAGAGATGAGCGATGGAAGCCATCCCTGCAGATAACAACATAGCAAACATGCCGACTATTGTTGCTTCCTCCATTGTGTCGATCTTTGTTTACTACTTTTCGCGCGTTTTGCGCTGATCGATGACGTAACTCACTGCGCAGCCGTCGTGATGTGCTGACTTTTCATCAAATTCCTTACAGGGCCAAATATATATGGAGACAGGACAGCTTAAGATGACCGGGGCTTCGGACCTCCCGGTCATTTTCACACTCACAGATTTACCCGGAAGTTCCGATAAAGGAAACGCACCTAATACGATATACTGTGATCTTAACAGCCATATTTGCAATTTTTAAGGCTGAGTTTACTTGGAAAACTCAGGCTAGACTCAGATCCTGCAGTGTTTGGTGTGCAGCCATGAGCCGACTACTACACACAAACCGATTTAACACACAAACATTCCCCGCTAAGACGGGAAATCTCGCGAGATAAAACTAGTCATCGGAGTAAATAAACATGGAGGAGGAGCATGCAGCGTGCTTCCGTCACCTCGCTTTCTCATTGGGTCCTTGTCACATTCAACAGGCAGCACACTTGTTTTTCCTCGAAAATTCAACACGTTTGATCTCCTGATTCATTACTCCGAGCAGTCCCAAAGTACTTCAGAGCGGACCAGAGCACTCTTGACACACCACACACGGCAGGAAGATCTGATAAGATCATTTTTAAAGTCTTTACGGTAATCGGGTGCATCCTTAAAGGCTAACTTCAAACACACTTCCTGTTAGAAAAATGTGCCTAAAGGAGGCGTTGCCTAGCGGACCGAGAGAGCGGCACTGAGGCAATGATTGGTTTCACTAACGGACACTAGAGGGTGCTAAAAACAAGCCAAACCTGCCAAGTGTGCCTTTAATCCTCTGCATCATAATCTTTCTGCTTGACTCTGTGGTTCTCTGCTCTGTTTTTGGTTTTGAGCCACATGTTCAGTCTTCTCTTCTGGACGTTTATCAGAAATCACAAAAAAACATTTCTTCCTGCATCTTCACTCCTTCTCCCTGACAGTCTGGTCTGCAGCAACGCTGCTCGTTTCCGCCTGGCGGCCGGACCCGGGAGGAAGCTGCTGGAGCTGGGCCTCCGTCGGGCTCAGGGACCAGATGGAGGACTCACCGCCTCGCGGTACACACACATCGGAGGTGAATCCCGTTTAATTCCTTTATTGATTCATGGAAACCTTTAGGCTCAAACTGGGATCTGCTTTTCAGGGTTCGATCTCACCAGTAACGTTCAGGCTGGTTTCCTGTTTGGGATCCCCATCGCCGGGACCATGGCGCACTCTTACGTCACTTCCTTCTCCTCTCTGGATGAAGTGTGGCCACAGGTAGGTCCTGCTGCTGCTGCTTATGGATGTGAGAATGGTGTTCTGGTTATTGTAGCACACAAAAGAGACTCCATTATGGTCAAGCTGCAAAATCTAGTTTTATCTCAACACAAACCAAAGTAAAGATAATGTGAGTAAAGAGCAACAAAAAATAGAAAATGCACCGATTCAGGGTTTTGGGGGCCGATACTGATTTCCAGCTCTGACCTGCTGATACTGAATTTAGCCGATTTAAGTTTACCTGAAGCAGATGTGAGCGTTGTTGTGTGAGAAGTACAACTGAGAGGAGTTTATCTGTGAGTGAATTTTGTGTGAAGCTGTCGTCCCTCTCCACGTAGACCCTGGTGACGGTGAATGGAGACGGCGATCCGGTCGACATGATTTCTCTGACTAAAGGCTGCCTGAGCCGGATCTGTGAGCTTCTGGGAGCCGATCCCGGGAAGATCCGTGAGGGCGAGTTGGCGGCTTTCCTGTCCTACGCCATCGCCTACCCTCAGAACTTCCTCCCTGTGATCGACAGCTACAGCGTGGGCTGGTACCTCCTCAGAACCAGATTAGATGATGGCACCTAGAGAATAACCAGGGAAGGATGTGATCTGAGCGTGTGTCTGTGTGTGTTCCAGCAGCGGGCTGCTGAACTTCTGCGCCGTGGCCATGGCGCTGTGTGAGCTGGGCTACAGGCCCGTCGGGATCCGTCTGGACAGCGGGGACCTCTGCAGGCAGTCGGTGGACGTCCGTCGGGTCTTCAGACTCTGCAGTGAGCAGTGAGTGAGGCGCCACACTTTGGTATGATTTGGTTCTGCTTCTCTGAAGAATCTAATCTGTTCTGCAGGTTTTCCGTCTCTGCCTTCGACTCCCTGATCATCGTTGGGACCAACGACATCTCCGAGCAAAGCATCTCTGAACTCAACAAGAAGGTGAGGGAGGCCGAACCAGAAATATTTAGTTTATCTTCTTAGCTCAGACGTTCGGTGTGTTTTTTGGGTTTCAGGAGAACGAGATCGACGTGGTCGGAGTTGGGACTCACCTGGTCACCTGCACCAAGCAGCCGTCGCTGGGCTGCGTGTATAAGGTAATGAGTTAAAACAGAGAGGCTCACGTGGCCTGCTCATCTAAACACCTGAGTGTCTGTGTCACAAGCTGGTGGAGGTGAGAGGATCACCAAGGATGAAGATCAGCGAGGATCCGAAGAAAAGCACGGTTCCAGGGAGGAAAGCGGTCTACCGGCTGATGGACTCCGAGGGTCAGAACCATTGTCTTTTCTCCACTTCCTGTCTCTGTGTTTATGTTTTTATCTCCACAGTCTCTTATAGTATATCAGTGGGTATTGATTATCGGCCATAACAGTAATACTAAAATCGGATGTTGATATCGGCCAAAATGCTCATATCGGTGCTTCCCTAGTTCAGAGCTCCTGACACGGTTCTGTCCTCCTCAGGTCATCCTTTCCTGGACCTGCTGTGTCTGAAGATGGAGCCTCCTCCTGAGGCAGGGTGTCCTCTCACCTGTTACCCTCTGGAGGGCGGGAACTCACCTGCCTCAGTCACTCCAGCCCAGGTGATCTGTCTGCGTCAGGAAGTCTTCTCTAAAGGACAGGTGAGCATGGAGACCCTAAACACTGTAATCCCGCCCAGCTTTGTGCTGCATCTGGGAAAATCTGACTGCTTTTCAAAGTCTTGAACCCAGTTTGAGTCCAGATCTTGTTTTCATATCACATGCTCATCATGTTAGATGTTTTTTTAAGGAGAAACCACAAAACATGTAGCTTACATCACATGAATGTGATTAAAAGAGGACAAATCATCTGTAATCCTGAGGAATTACTAAAAGAACAGCTTCTGTTTTGTCTTCTAGAGGCTGTTAATCATTTAGAAAAAGACCTAAACTGGAGCATTAAAAACATGTCACGTGTTTCCCAGATCACCCTGCCTCTGAGCAGCGCTGCAGAAAGTAGAGCAAAGGTCCAGAGCTCCCTGCAGGCCCTGCACCCCCGACACAAGAGGCTGCAGGAGCCCGACTCCTACATGGTGAGTTTCAGTCGTCATCAAATGCAAAAAAAATCTTCAGAACAACTCAAGATTCCCGGCCTGTGGTATTCTCTCCCACTAGGTGGCGCTGTCAGAAAAACTCCACAACCTGGTGTCAGAGCTCCAGAAAGGCGGCAGCAGTGAAAACAACTTCCTTTTAGCCAACTAAAGATGTTTTTTTTACTTTTTTCTGTTCTGTGATTCAAACAGAACCGTCTGTGGGTTATTTTCGCTCTAAATCTGGGTTAAAATTCAGAATTTAAAGTAACACTAAGCAGTTTCCTGCTTCTCCGCCCTACTGGTTGAAAGTGTAATTACAACCTGCTGTAGCTAGCGCTAACAACGAGCTAACACTAACATGAGTCAACTAATACTAAAATAAACAATAAAGTAAAAAGATCCAAACTGTTGGACAAAAAATATTATTACTTACAAGTCCAGTAGCAACAAAGCCAGGTCACCATCAGTCCGTGGTTTTGTAGCCTCCTTTAGTTTCCTCAAAATAGCGTAGGCCGCGCTGATGTTCACTCTGGTTTTAGCTCTTTGCTTCACCTCCAAAGACATTACTCTGTTACTTCCAGGCTCCGCCGTGATGCCAACAGAAAAAGAAAACTTATTTTTCTTCTTTTTGTCCTTTTTATTGATGATCGGTGAACTGAAAAAGCTAACCGCTAGCATTATAGCTAACAGCTGTAAAGCAGGTAAAGAGCTCTGCCCCAGAACTATCTAGTGTAGTTTCTGGTCAGCAGAGGGGTGCAGAGTGGTGTCAGTTATGTTTCTAACACAAAAATCACTGAGATCAACGTTAAAGCTCTAGCTTAATGTTTAAAAAACTGTTTAGTGTTACTTTAAGGGGGAAATCCACTTTAGGATCAACAAATTATTAATCTGATTATAATCAAGCGTGAATTAATTTTTAGAAACTTGTGGTTTTTTTTATTGTATTAATGAAAAACATTCCAAAAAATGTACTAAACAGGAACCCGTTACCTTGTTTTTCGCTCTTTGAAAAAAACATTTAATGTAAAGCCCCGCCTCCTGAGGAGTTCAGTCCCCTGTGATTGGTCAACAATCATGTCTAGGTTTTTTAACCAGCATGCATTGCTTCAAGTTCATTATTCGATGTTACATGATTGAATCACGCTGTTGGCTGGTTTTGTTGGGTAATAGAAGCAAATCTGACATGTTTCGTGGATTTATTAACTCCTTTTGGTTTTGAACTTTTCTATAGTTTACAAAACCAAGAAGCCTTTAAACAGGAGAATTAGAAAGCCAATAACCAAGGTGTTTTCTGCCCTTTTATAAAGAATTCCAATCATACCTGTTCTAGTTAGCTTCTTTAGAAAACCTCATTAGAGACATACAAGGACTGATAGGCTAATGACTAGTCCAACTGCAGCCAAGAACAAAGTTTTTTCCTGCCGTCCTAAAATGACTAAAATGTAAAACCACGCAGTTTGATGTTATAAACCTTTACACCTCGGTTAAATTTGCATGTAATTCTGGGTATTTACAACAAAATGTGTCACATCCAGTGAATCCAGGGGTCAAACCAAGCAGGGATTCCTTCATATTTATCGTTTTCAAAATAAGCTTTGCGTGAACGGCCGTCATATGAGACGAGAGCCATTTTAAAATGACAGCAGAAAAGACTAGCCGTAAGCTCATCGATCCTGACGAACATTAGCTCTATTTTTCTAATGGAGGCCATTCAAGATGCCATCTGTAACAGGTAAGATGGGAATAATTTAAAACTTTACTGCAGAAACTCACTTCAGAGAGGCAGAAAAATCCCTCCATCTTCAGATCAAGATCTATAACCCTTCAGAGCTAGTCCGTGTTCTCTACCTCAGATCACCTGAAACATGTCAGTATTTTGTGTATTTTCACCTGTTGGTGTGTTTTTTTTAAAATTAAATCCTTTCTCAACTTTGCTTGGTGTTTAACTTTCAGCTCTGTTGCCCTCTGGTGGTGGAATGAAAAACTTCTGTTTTCCTCTCATTTGTTTGTTGTAAGGTTTTAAAAGCGTCACAATAAGACTTTCAATCAAAAATCGCCCTGAATGTGAGTTTAATCTTTTCTTGATGCCTTGGCAGTCAGAGTGTTGTAGTTCAGCGTTCATCTGCTCTCGTTCTGACTATTTCTGACTTGTTGTGAAATCGGTCTGCGATCCACTGAAACCCTCCAGACTCTCCAGACTTTGTTTTCTCTCTGAACCACATGTGGAGAGTGTTTTCAACCGGAGGCCCTGCTGACCAGTGGAACCGCAGATACACCATGTGGACATATGGAGCTGATTAGACACGGAGAGGAGGTGAAATCATCCATGACCATCTCGTCCCTCTGAGGTGGATCAGTTAACGCTCACATTCTTCACATTTGTGTTCCTTTACTGCCCTCTCACAACTTAGCAGATGCAGGAATATTAAAAAAGGTTTGACACCAAAAACAGAAAGTTTTGTATCTACGATTCAGCTGAAATAAAGAAAATAGTTGTTTTTATGAAAATACAAAATCTTTTTTTGAATACTACATTTGTATAATATTAAATATCTATGTTCAAAGAACCATTTGATGAAAAATGTTTGGGTTAATATAAAGAAATCTAATTAAACTAGATTGCATGCAGTGTGCACCGATTCTGGTTTTAAAGGCCGATTTCAACTTCTGGATTGTTGTTCAGCTGGTTTGACTGAGTCTGATTTGTCTCAAACAGCTCATATTAACTAGCCATCCTAAATAATACACAGTGGGGGAAAAAAGTATTTAGTCAGCCCCCAACTGTGCAAGTTCTCCCACTTAAAGCAGCAATCCGGTAGTTTTTCCCTTTCAGGAATTATGTATGATTTTTCAGAAATCTGTAAAAGTGATTGTCTCATCATGTACTGATATAATGTAAGCAATACATCTTTTTTTTTCTTTGCTAAGCCCGCCCCCTGCCCCATAGAGCTCCGTGCAATATGAACTGAGCGCCGATTAGAACTAACCAATAGCGTTAGACTACCGCTTACGTGCTTCAGAGTTAAGGAAGTTCCTTGGCTGATGCAGCATTGATGAACTTTTCACAGACAAGTAAGTCTTTAAAATATAAATATATGAAAACACAACATGACATGAGAATAATACTTGTAAAACAACGTGTTTTAGCTGTTTGTCGGCTACAGAAGCACATTCATAAACAAGAAACGTGCAGGCGCCATCTTAAATAACCGAATCAAACGACTCTTGGTGTGATACACTTGTCAGCCACTAGATGGTGCCATCGGATAAAAGAAATACTCAAGACAGCGCTTTAATAAGATGAGAGAGGCCTGTAATTTTCATAAGTATATCTCAATTATGAGAGACAAAATAAAAAAATAAATCACAATGTCTGATTTTTAAAGAATTTATTAGCAATTCACTGACGTGCTATTGCGTGAGCCTATACGAAATCACATTTCCGGGTAAAAATACAGGCTGAAAAAAAAATCACTCATTGAAGATAACATCTCAATAGTGCTAAGGATAATATGTTATCATATACTGTGCCTACCTTTGCTCTCAAAGGTTTAAAATAGCATGATCTGGCTCCTTTAATAGAGCAGTTTATAGTTTATTATGTACCGGCCAGATGTGACGGAGGCTCTGTTGGGTTGTTATGTTTAAAAGGAACGGAATTTTGTTTTAAAGCAGGTTTTCTTGTTAATTGTTTATATGAATCTGATCTGCAGAATTGTATTATAAATGTTTGTCCTCCCTACAAATATCACCACCAGCCACAGGCTGTGGGTGACCTTTGATGTTTTCACACACACACACACACACACACACACACACACACACACACACACACACACACATATTTGGACTGATTGTGGGGACTTGTCATTACTTCCATTTATTTTATTGGCTGAATTATGCCTAACCATAACCAATACTGGTCTATTCCTAACCCTAACTAAACGGTAATTCACACCCTACCTCTAAAACTAAGTTTTAGGGGTGGTTCCATTGTGTGGACCAGCCTAATGTCCCCATGTTGCAGGTTAAACCTGAAAAATTGTCCCCAAAATGTAGTACAAACAGGTACACGCACACACACACACACACACACACACACACATCCAGAGCTGCAGATCCCCTGCAGGCCCGCAGGGGTCGCTCTCTCCTCCTCCTCCTCCTCCTCCTGATACTTCCAGCAGCACAGAGGGAAAAAAGAAAAATATGATCCAGCCTTTCCGGTCTGCTGGTCCAGGTTTCCTCCGAGACCTCCACGGAGACGCACAGGCAGCCGCACACAAACTCCTGGACGCGGAGGAACCGAGCCCAGACCTCGCTCGCCTCCGCTCGGTGCCTCCTACGGCTCGGAGAGGAGGAGCGCTTTTTGAGGTGGGGGGACTGCTCCGGTGGATGTGAGTCTCCCCGGTTCTCCCATCCGCGCGTCTCCCGCCGCTGCTCCCACCTCCGACTGTCTCACGCTTTATTACATAACCGCCCGTGTCGCTCCTGGAGGACTGTAGGAGGAGGTGGTTGTGTTGTTTACCGTCTCAGCGACGCTCGGGGCATTTAAAGCCGCTCCGCTCGCGGAACCGGAGAGCTTCAGGAAACCCCGGTTCCAGCGGTGATGAGAGCTCAGTCCGACAGGATTTCACTGGTTTGCAGCCAGAAAGCATCTGGAACGGATCACGGAGGGACCCGCTCCCCCTCAGAGGACCGGATCGTAACTCACGTCTCAGACGTCTCGGCTCCGCGGCGGAGGGATGACTTTTAGCTCGCGTTTCCCTCACGAACGGTTCGATTCGCGCTGACTGAACCGAGCTGGAGCTGGAACCAGATTTCTTGCTGACAGCAGACGCTTTGGACATGCCGGATCTCCTCCTGCGTCCTGAAATCACCGCGGATTAGAGACCTGGAAGCAGCGATGCTGTGAAGATGTGCGCAGCCAGGTTCAGCGGCTGCTTGAACGGCTGTGCCGAGGAGGCCCCCATCAGTCCGGCCACGGCCTCCAGGATGCTGGACTGGACCGAGGTCGGGCCCAGCATCCTCCACAGCATGGAGATGGGCACGGTGATGACCATCTTCTACCAGAAGAAGTCCCAGAGGCCTGAGAGGAGGACTTTCCAGATAAGGCAGGACAGCAGGCAGATAGTGTGGAGCCGAAATCCTGACAAAACAGAAGGAGAAGGTGAGTGGCACTGGCAGCGGTTCTGTTGGACCACAGGGGTTCTGGAGTCTCTGGACCTGCTTTTGAGTGGCAGCAGAGATGTCCCTGCTGACTTGTGTTTTTATCTCAAATCAAACCTGATCATTTGTGGTCCTTTTAATAATGTGGCTGATGTGGCAGGATGTAAAGTAAACTCAAACCAGCTCTACAAAAACACACATGAGTCACAGAGCCTCAACCCAACCGCCACAGCCGCATTCATCTGCAACACTTGACAAAAAACTGGCACCACAAGAAATTCAACAATTGTGCAGAGCATGAAAGTCAGCTGATAACAAATGTAGTCCCAAACTTCAACAAATTCACCTCAGAAGAGACGAGCAGAAAGAGTCAGCAGCTCTCAGTGGCTTTTAGTTTTATACAAAATCCATTCGGTTCAAAACTTTTGAGTCGCAAACAAAATTTCTTCACTTTCCTGACTAAAGTTTTACAACATTGTTTTAAAATCAGGATTCAAACAACTTCCTCATACCGCAACACCATGAAACCGTGGTGTTTCTGCTAAAGGTTATCTTCTAGTCAGTTACCAGCCAGAGTCCTCTGATGCTCAACAAGACACCCGTCAGGAACCTCTGGAAGCGTTAAACACACCATAAAGAGCTGAGATGTTCAACATGACCCAGCATCCATCAGAAATCTCCCCCTGGAAGTCAGCCAGAGCATTTAAGGAGCATTTTTAAAATCATTTTACATGTCAGAGATGCTCAAATTGGATATGAGACAAAGCTACAAGATGTAGACGCATGCTATCGGAGATCAAATGAGCTCAAAGAGAAAGTTCTGGTCTATGGTCTGATGGGTTTTACATCAAAATTCATAGCACCAGTGGAGAATACTTTGTCAGTTTTTAGCCTTTCAAAATGATCAAAGAGGGACGTAGTCTTTTTGTGTTTGTTTACAATCTGAGCCCACAAGGTTGCTGAGCCTGTACCAGCTAACGCTACAGCGCAGGCATTTGTAATTCGACACCAGCAGGCAAAAAAGCTCCAGAGTTGTTTAAAGAACTGAAGCCAGTAAACAGGAACGACCCAGAAGTTATTTCTTGTACCCCCAAGAATCCACAGCTTCTAATGTCGAGTGAAGCAGGCTAAAGGCTAATGTTGAGCTAACGATGCTAACAGTGGGTGAATTAGAAGCAGTGAAGTGAATAAAGAGCCAATTGTGGCGTTTTACTTCCTTTAATAAGTGGTTCAGAACTATAATAGTAAGCTAACAGCAAGACGGCAAACAACCACACTTCCTCTAATGCCAGAGGCATACTACCGTAATAAGTGTAGGAAGTGCTCACTGCCGTAAAGCACCAAAGAGTGCTAACACCAGATTTAATAATGCATTTATTTGTTTATCAACTTGGTGTGTATGGCTCGTCTTCGCTTGTCATCGAGAATCTTCTGGCGCTGATCTGTAACAGCCGTGAAACTCACAGGACGGGAGTGAGTCAGTTTTTATTTAGAAAATGGACTACAGTAGAATTTGACCCCAGGATGTCACTCTTACCTCATTTTTACAAATTGCACCTTTACCTGGAGATCTGCCACTTTGAAACTTAAAAGTTGGCAAGTTTTAGTTCCTGAACTCACCTTTGTTAAGTAGCACCAAATAAAAAATAAACATTTTTTGTGTTCCGTAATTTAGACTAGCCATATCAGATTTTCTACATGAAAGGTTTTAGCCAATCAGAGGCAGAGGAGACTGACTCTTCTTAATTTCATCACCATCCTTGCCATAAAGAGCAGGTTGGTGTTCACCTAAAATCAGGATCTGCTCAGTCAGAGGAGATGAACTATTTATAATGTTTGATTTCTCCCATCAATAAGCTGATACTGTTTAATTTTTTTAAATCATTGTAACTACAAAGAGTTTTTATTGACTTAAGCAGAATTTGGGTGAACTGATCCTTAAAATCTTCACAAGCAGACACAGAAACTCTTATTCTTGTATAAAACTTGAGCTGCAGACGCAGGTCGATGAAGACAGCTCAGCTGAATGACCTGTCTTTGACCTGTCTGTGGGAGCCCTCTGCCCTGGGGGTGGTGGTCTGCTGTGGTGGCCTGGGTGGAGGTGGGGGTTTCCGCCCTCCCTCCCCTGGGCGCTTTGTGTTAGCGCCTCGGCTGCCGATGTGGATCTGCTGCTGTCGGGGCAGATGGCTCCCTTGATGGCGTTTCCTAACTTAGATGGTTTATCTCATCTGAACTCAGCCCAGTGTGTTACATTTTTATCATATATCCTTTAGCATGTGTTTCTGTGTGCGTGTGCGTGTGTGTGTGTGTGTGTGTGTGTGTGTGTGTGTGTGTGTGGGTGTTTGACAATGATTTTAATGAGGGTTTTATTTTCTAAATTCCTCTACATTTCAGGGGAGAGAGGGATTATGGGAATTTGGGGTCATTTTAATTTGTAAAGCACTTTGAATTACATTTATTGTATGAATTGTGCTATATAAATAAATTTTGATTGATTGATTGATTGATTGATTGACCTGCTGGACTGGACGGCACCAAGTCTTGTCCCAACCCAAACACACGGCCGACCCGGCCTTTGACCTCTGCTCTCACCACTTCAGCCTCACATCAACTCTGCAGACAGACAGTCCATCTGCTGCTTCACAGATCCTGGTCCAGCGACGGGCCCGTTGTGCCGAGGTGGTCAGTTGAGCCGACTAATGAGACACCAGGCGTTTGTTGGGCTGTAGGTCCGGGAATTTCATCTGGGCCATGAAAACTCGTTTCTGCACCCTGAATTTTGTGGCCTGAGGGCCTACAGAATAAAAAAAACATCTTAAAGGATTCACAGCTGGCACAGTGAGGTTTCCCTCTGCCTGCCATGTGTCCAACTTTACTTTATGGCAGCACATTTGAAAGAAAACAGAATAAAATCTACCCAGACTGAGATTTTACAGCAGAAGCCTCACACTTCAACGTAATTTCCTTGTTTTCGCCTGAAAGAGCGATCCAGTGCTTTATTACCGTAATGCACCAAGTATGCACAAAGCAAATTTTAGCTAAGCGCCAGCGTTGGCTGGCTTGACTGTGGTCATCTGTCGAAAACTGTCCTGTCTCGTAGTTTTCGTTCAAATATTAATACAGAATTGGTTTTAACTCCTTGGATTCTTAAGTTTTTACTACAAAGACAACGATCATTCACGTGTACGCCGGCCAGATGCCATCTTTGACTACAGCTAAACAAACTACAGCGTTGTGCGATATTCGTCATTTCCGCCTTATTTCTGATTGGTCATTTTTGAGCTGGCTAGTCCCGCCCCTCATGGTGCTCTCTGCCTCTGAGTATCCAGACTCGTCCTCTGTGTAGAATAGACAGAGGTCGAGTCTGGCATGCCAGGCTATCCTGGACGTCTCCCTGGTGAGATTTTCCAGACACGTCCAACCGGGAGGAGACCCAAGGGAAGACCCAGGACACGCTGGAGGGACTGTCTCTCAGCTGGCCAGGGAACTCCTTGGGATTCCCCTGGAGGAGCTGGCCCGAGTGGCTGGGGAGAGGGAAGTCTGGGCCTCTTTGCTTAGGCTGCTACCCCCGCGACCCAACCTCGGATAAGCGGACGATGATGGATGGACGGACGGACGGATGGAAGGAAGGAAAGCAAGCTAGGATTCCAATCAAGGATGCAACCATAACTGTAGACATCATAAACGCCTTTGTCAAACCTCTGAAATTCAAAATGATCAGAAATAAATAATAAAATGTTTGAAGCCTCATCTCATTGCCAGAACAGAGCCACATTGACCTCTGGGTGATATCCATTCCCTCTAGGAACACCAGCCCTTTAATTATGATGGAGTATTTTGGTGAAACTCCCTGAAAAATTCCATCTTTTCCAGACTGATCACTCTGATTTCTGTCGTCTGCAGTTTAACACACACCTACTCCGTTCGTTTTATCAGGTTATGTGTTCTGAAGTTTGGGTTTTGCTGAACTTTCTCTCCTGTAGACGTTGGATCACGTGATTTCCGTGTCTTATTTTGATTCAGATTTAAACCACCTTAATGACAGCATTCCAGCTCTTGTTTGGTATTCCTCACATTCCCGTTCACACCGGTGAAAACGCTGCCTGCGCAGAAACACACACATGCTTTCATAACCCTGAAACGCTCCTTTACAAACAACCTCCCACCGGACGACGCCTCCAGCAGATTCCAGGAACTCAGTGGGTCTGTCTTCACTTTATCTCCTACAGCTCCATCCCTCATCCACCCTCTTTTCTTCCTCCTTATCCCTTCACTGTCCTCCAGCTATCTTTTCCAAAACTCCAGCCCCCACACATTCACCTAAACTCGTCTCATTTTCAGAACTCTCCAGCCTTCTGTTTTCCTTTAGAAAGTCAAGCTCCTTTATTCATAATCTGACCTCCCAACTCTCCTCCCTCTGCTCTCCACACACACACAAACCATAATCTAGTTTATATTCACACCTGAGCTCCAACCAGGACCTTGGATATAAAGTTCTGCCTCTCTGGGACCGGTAGTTGGCCTCCGTAAAGACCGCTGGTTCTGAAAACATCCTCAACTAATCCAGGAAAGGTTTGAATGAATGAAGAAAAACGTACCCAGTGATTATTCTTTGAGGCGAACAGTGGAGGAATCAAACCCTGAGGCGCAAGAAGTTCTGGATTATCAGGGAGTGTCTCACTTCCTGTCTCGGATATGAAGGACTCAAAACAAAAGCTCAGAATCTTCTGCAGGAAGCGGAGACGTTGAACACAAACGAGGCGCCGGCCGGCCCAGAAACTGCCTTCAAATCAAGAACGAGTCATTTAAAACACAATTATGGTTAGCCAGATTTAGATTTAAATGTCGGAATTATGCTGAAATGTTCCCAAAGTTCGGGGTGGGGAGGTAAAGTAGCTGTCAGTAAAATGTTTTTCCCCAGAGATACTTTTATTTTACACCAAATCCCTTTGACAGGATCTGGCTGCTGCTTCTAAAATATTAAGAAAATCCTGCCAGCCTCAAGGCTTAGATGCACTCAGATGCTGAGAATTCCATGTAAATAACCCAAGTATTCCTTGTTAAAAGAAAGGAAATTTCTTGTAAATAATCTCAGAAATCTTTGTGAATTACCAGGACTACAGAATTCCATATAAACAAAAATATGGGGAGAAAAAAGTCTCAATAGATTTGTGTGTGCGTAACTAAAGATTTGTGTGTGTAACTAAAGATTTGTGTGTGTGTGTGTGTGTGTGTGTGTGTGTGTGTGTGTGTGTGTGTGTGTGTGTAACTAAAGATTTGTGTGTGTGCATAATTAGATTTGCGTGTGTGTGTGCGTAACTAAAGATTTGTGTGTGTGTGTAACTAAAGATTTGTGCGTGTGTGTGCGTAACTAAAGATTTGTGTGTGTGTGTGACTAAAGATTTGTGTGTGTGCATAATTAGATTTGTGTGTGGGTGTGTGTGTGTGCGTAACTAAAGATTTGTGTGTGTGTGTAACTAAAGATGTGTGTGTATATGCGTAACTAAAGATTTGTGTGTGTGTGTAACTAAAGATTTGTGTGTGTGCGTAATTAGATTTGTGTGTGTGTAACTAAAGGGGTGTGTGTGTGTGTGTGTGTGTGTGTGTGTGCGCGCGTGCGTAACTAAACATTTGTGTGTGTGTGTATGTGTGTAACTAAAGATTTGTGTGTAACTAGATTTGTGTGTGTAACTAAAGATTTGTGTGTATGTAACTAAAGATTTGTGTGTGTGTGTAACTAAAGATTTGTGTGTGTGTGCGTAATTAGATTTGTGCGTGTGTAACTAAAGTTTGTGTGTGTGTGCGTAATTAGATTTGTGTGTGTGTAACTAAAGGGGTGTGTGTGTTTGTGTGTGTGTGCGTGCGCGTGCGCGTAACTAAAGATTTGTGTGTGTGTATGTGTGTAACTAAAGATTTGTGTGTAACTAGATCTGTGTGTGTGTAACTAAAGGTTTGTGTGAGTGTGTATTTGTAGTTTTTAAGCTTCTTTTTGATTTCATCATTAAAGATTGAGTCAGACACCCCGACGGGAGCTGTTTTAGAAAGAAAACATCCAGGTGTGTGAAGGTCGCATCACTCATGTACAAAAGTTTAATGTTTTATTGCTTTTATCAGGAAATACTTGAATATTTCTGGATGCGTGAGGGATGTTGCCGACCTTGAATAGGAACAAGCTGGATCCCAGTTTTCCTCCTGTTCTCTCCGTCCCTTTGCTGTGATTTTAGTCTGGCAGCGAGGCGGGTCACCAGCTGTACCAGGAACAGCTAGTCTCACTGGAGCTGAGCTCCAAATTTCAGCAGCTGGTGGTCTGGGGTCAGCTGCTGCTTTCAGGAGCTGCTGTTCGTTCTGAGAAAGGAGCGACGGCAGCTCGTCAGGCTGCTGGATAATCAAACACGTTAGTTTAAAAGCTCATAACTGAGTCATTATTTGGCCGGGATTAAAGTGTGTATGTGTGTGTGTGTGTGTTTGTGTGTGTTTGCTTTAACGCCCAAACTAAAAAGCAGCCATGTTTTGTTTAATTAGACGTTAAAACTTAGTGCAACCTTTTTTAGTCTTTTGTTTATTATTTATCTTGGATTTTAAGCCCTTGTTTTTATTGCTATTTGTTTTTGCATTATCATCACACTGACTTCTGCTGTGCAGCACTTTGATGCATCTTTTTTTAAAGTGATTTTTAAATACATTTACATTTTTTACAGTTAAATACAAGAAACATTCTGACGCTTGACTGATACTGAATCTATGGGGTGTCATTTGTAAAGTTATAGCGTCATAATTTAACAGCAGTATTTTGGGTTATTTAGCCTATCATAAGTGGGAAAAAAATGAGTCATATTTTCACCATGTTATTCATACCTTTCTAAATATTTAGTTTGTAAAATAAATATTTAATTTCCAAAATTAAATATTTATTTTCCAAAATTAATTTAGATGCCAGATAAATATTTATTTTCAGGCTAAACCTAAATATTGATTTTGTAAACTAAATGTTTAGCTCCAAAATAAATATTTAGCTGGGGTCTAAATATTTATTTTGTAAAATAAATATTTAATTTGGTGCTAAATATTTAGTTTGTAAACTAAATATTTAGCACCAAATTAAATATTTAGTTAGTAAATTTAATATTTATTTGAAAACCTAAATATACAATAATTCATTTGTAAATTTATGATTTTAGTGCAGTGTGTTTAACCTGGAGCTAACCAAAACTCAAGTTTTACCAATGGTCTGTTTGCTAGGAGCTCTTATTGTGAAGGACTGAAGGAAGTTGTGTGATTCTCGCGACGTCGAACTGATTTGGAAAAGCTATTTATTTTTTTAACTGTTAAAGCTCAACCAGAACCTTCAGTTACACTTCAAACATTATTTAAATGTTATTTTAACCTTTTCTAGAATTTTTTTTATTTATTTATTTTTAAAAACTTTTATTTAACCAGGGAAATCTTTTGAGATCGAGTCTCTTTTGCGAAGGTGCCCTGGCCAAGAAAGCTGCCATAAACGTTTCACATAAAAGACAAGTAGTAAAAGCAAAAAACATTATTACAAGCATTAAATAAATACTCAAAAATAAACTATATATGTGCATACATACACACACGCGCGCACACACACACACACACACACATATCAGACACAATTCATTAGTGATACCATTATTCGACCAACCTTAGTAAATTCAAATTTTGTCTAGACAAACACCATTATCACCATAAACTAATCCTAATTTCGGAAGCAGAAATAGTCTTTCAGAAAATTTCCCTCAAAGTTTTCATTTAAATCTCAAAACTACAAATGAAATGAAACAAAATCTTCCTCCTGAACCTCTGAGTTTCTCCAATATGCCGTCCCATTTGGACCCGATCTGATCCAGGACACGAGACACCAAACAGAAAAATCTACATCTGCAGATTAACTAAATCTCTTTATGAAATCCGTCTTTGTCAGCACTGGAGCTGCTGGGAAAAGATTTGACCAAAGGAACGTTATTATCCTGCACAAGAGGAAAAGTTTGTATCGCACATATTACTGTATTAGCCCTCCATTGATTCAATAAAACTATAAATAGTCTGTGTGACTGTGTTGATCAGGTTAATCTGGTTTATAATCTGTTACTGTAGTGTCTCCATAGACTCAAACTTAGGATAAATGTGACGTTTTAATGTTGATAAAAACCCAAAATCAGCAGAGACCAACAGTTTTATGGATTAACCGTGACGTCGTGTTAATCTGCTGTAACTGTTGTTAAAAGTTGAATTGTGTGTTTATTTTTTTTGTACTGGAGCCGAACCCTTTAGGTTCAACATTTCCATCTGAGGAAAAGTCACTTTTTTATCTCCTGCCAGAACTTCTTGCTGCCATCTGCGGACTGTTCAGATCAGAACCAGATCTCCTTTTGATTCTTTGATCCGGGAAAATTTACAAGCTGTTGAGCACATTTGGCTTGATAATCTCAGGTTTTTCCCTCCTGGTCTGTAATTTGATCCAATAAGGGCAGCAGCAGCCCAGGGGGTAGAGCAGGTTGTCCAGTAATCAGAGAGTTGTAGGATCGATTCCCAGCTCCAAGCAGAGAATGCTGCTGTTGTGTCCTTGGGCAAGACACTTTACCCACGTTGCCTGCTGGTGGTGGTCGGAGGGATTGGTGACACCTGTGCTCGGCAGCCTTGCCTCTGTCAGTGCGCCCCAGTGCAGCTGTAGCTGCATTGTAGCTCATCACCACGTGTGAATGGATGAATGATTCAATGTTGTGTAAAGCACTTTGGAGTCCTCTGACTCTGAAAGGTGCTACACTAGTGCGGGCCATTTATCATTGTCATTCATTTATTGTTTAAAAGTTAAAAAGCTGTTGGACTTTTTCCTGAAATGCATCTGGAAGAATCTCCTGGGGTGAAAAAATGCTGTCCCAGAGAGTGTGTGTGTGTGTGTGTGTGTGTGTGTGTGTGTGTGTGTGTGTGTGTGTGTGTGTGTGTGTGTGTGTGTGTGTGTGTGTGTGTGTGTGTGTGTGTGTGTGTGTGTGTGTGTGTTTTTGCACCGGACATCTGCTATGTCAATAATCCGAGGTTTTCCTTGTGGGTGTGTCAACCGCTGCAAGTGTGAAAGTGGATTTCTGTCTGCATCAAATTCTGTGTCGGACCGTTTAACCCTTTGGAGGGAGCGTCTTAGGGAAAACGTAGAGGGCCATGTGTGTGTGTGAGAGTAGGTGTGTGTGCTTAGAAAAGATCAAGTAGGGATGAATTTTCAACTTTTTAAAGTTTTGCTGTATTTGATAAATAAACCAATGAGGATTGTGTTTTCAGGAACATAAAAAATTCCCATGATTATTTCCTGGACCATATTTGGAAGTTAATTATTTCAACAAACCAAATTGTCTTGGAAAAAATTTTTTTTCTTTTGTAATTTCAGACAAAGCTCTGTTTGTATTTCTGACTGTTTAAACCTTATTTACATTTTTAAATTTTGAATATTTAGTTTGTGCTTTTAGTTCTCACGGGAAAAGTTTCAAATCCAAACATTTTTTCTGATTATTTCCTTCTGAAAAGGCACAAGAAATCACCAAATTTTACTGAATTGTATTTAATATTTCTGTTATTGAAACACCTTCAGTTCGTCTCGGTCACTTTTTTATTTTTATTTTCTTTAACCCTTACTCGCTCCTAATGCATTTTTTGTGCAGACAGGTGTGTTTTTGTGAATAATTTTGGCTATGGTAATGCTTATCTCATTTTTTCACAGGATGTGTATTTTTGGGGAATTATTAAAAATAATTTTTAAAAATCCCTTCCTCCAATTAATATAATGCTAAAATGATTTTATAGCGTTCCTGCTCCTTTGTCATTTTTTTGTGTCGACTCCCATGTAAATTAGTTTTTCTAATAAGCCTAAATATTAGCATATATCATTTTTTTTAATATTCTGTCTGGGTTCTCAGACCAGTCACAAATTCAATGTTTAGTTTTTATCGTTTTCCACTAGCCTAGTGAACTAGAACAAATTCTTGCCTTGCAAAGTTTGGTCTAGGCACGCTTCATTGGAACCCTTGCAGCCCAATCCATTGCTGTGGCTGTCCAATCACAGCTTGCTATTTTTGGTTGGGCCAATCACAGCGCTCTATATTGTGGGCCAATCACAGAGCAGGAGTAGCCGGTGACGTCAGAGCTGCGACCGCAAACACAAACAACATGGCGTCAGCGCAGGAACCACGTTCGTTTGAAACGACCTTGTCATCAACAGTGGATTATTTAGACTCCAACGTGCGTAAGTCTGTCTGATATACTTAGCGGCTTCTTATTTTTATCAAACAAAGTAGTGCAATGTCCCAGTACACCTGATATTCACATGTTTTTATACAAAAACGACAGAAATCATTGATGTTAGACGCCATAGCTGCCTCCTTCTTTTCAGTCGCTGTGATTACGTCACGTTGTTCGTTACTCTGATTGGTCCTAGCGCTATCCAATTGCATGCAAACAGTTTGAAAGACAACTGTAGAACTGTAGCCCCACGACTGAAGGCTGGTTTACACTCGGTCCGTCTGCGTGAAACGGACGCACGCACCGCCATTTTGCGTCGGCGCAAGGACTCTCCGACTGGCTCGCGGAGGGTGACGGAGACATGCCCCAAATTTTAAACATCTGTCGAAAGTGACGGAGACCGCAAACTTGTGATTGGTCAGGACGACGCTTCCTGTAACTTCGTCACCAGCACCGCCATTGCTTCGTTAATAAGTAAAAAAATATTTAGCGGCAGACCCAGAATAGATTGAAGAACGCATCGCGGAAAAGTCCGAAAATATGAACGTTTATTCACCCGTGACTGAAGGAGTACAAAATACGGAGCAAACGTGGATGGAAACGACAGGAAACGTGGGTTTAGAGGTGGCGACTGGATGAAGAGGTGGAGGAGAATGAAGGACAAATTAGTCCGTGTTAATAAGTCTCTGAAATACATTAAAACAATGTAAACACATGAGTAAATACACTATCGTGAACCGGATACATGAGTGTCATGGTGGCAGGATATCACAGAATAGCGCTACGCCCTCTGTTGTCCTGGCGGGGAATTGCTTTGCAGCACTCCGCTGCCTGAACAGAAGTTCGAATGTGAAAACCTTTCAGACGCTCCGTGTGCGTCTCTCCGTTGCGGAGCTCACAGAGAGTATAAACCAGCCTAGCCGTCAATGGGTCTTGGCCAGACTATATATTCACATATATAGGATGGCTTGCCAGGCTAGTTTTCCACTACATTGTGTATTTTCCCCATAAATAGCGGGGCAATGATTAACACCAAATTCAAATAAAAAGTTTTTAAACTATTTTTATGCCTATTTGTGACACTCCAATGTGTTGAAAGTTCACCCCCAAAACAAATTCTCCTTTGTTTACATTTCTGGTTTTGATACACCTGGCAATAAAGGGGGCAATAAAGGGTTTAAATCTCAAAAACACACAAATATTTTATTGTGTCTTGTGAGGACTGAAGCCAAGGATGACGTTCATGTAAAAAAAATGGGACTCATGAAATATTATATGAGGAAATTTTGTTTCAGCATTTTTTTGTGCACAGACTTTTTGAGAAAATGACATTACACAAAAACTACAAAGTGAGCAAAAAATATTTTTATGCCCATTTGTGACACGCCGAGGCAGCTTCACTTCACCCCCAAAACAGGTCCTCTGGACATAACACACAAAAAATAATTTTATTGATTTATTTTTAATTTTTTTTACATTTTTTCATAGTTCTGGTTTTGATCATAAACCTGGCAATAAAGGGGTTAAATCTCAGAAACACACATATTTTATTATATTTTATGAGGGCTGAAGTTAAGGATGAAATTGATGTTAAACAAATGGAACTTATGAAATATTATATAATATTTCTTTAGGAAGTTTTTTTCAGCATTTTTTTTGTGCACAAGGAGTAGAAATGCTATCAAATTAAAGGATCAAGGATTTTGCTACATGTCTGTAAGTAAAACAACGTTCCTGCAGTTAAAGATGTTTCCAGACATTTCATGGATCTAGCAGCTGATAAACTGAGACATTGCTGCTCCTCTACACACACACACACACACACACACACACACACACACACACTGTTTATTCAGCCCTCCTGTAGCAGATTTCTGTGTTTTTGGCACAGACCTGAACAACGTGCCAGAGTGTGATTTATGGTTGAATGTATTTATCTTCATGCAACACTATCCTTCCTTCCTCTCCTCCTCCTCTTCCTCCAGTCGACATACGGGAGATCCGGGAGCTGCGGTTGGGGAAGGGCTCCCGGGACTTTGAGCGTTACCCGGAGGAAACCCGTAAACTGGACTCCACCCACTGCTTCATCATTCTGTATGGACTGGAGTTCCGCCTCCGGACCCTCAGTGTAGCAGGTCGGTCTTCGTTCTCTTCAGATTATTTACCAGTTTTCCCGTTTCCTTTTCCTCTTGTAGCTTAAAAAACCCATCGGGACATTTTGTTTAATCAGCAATAATGTTGATGGCAGTAAAAACTCACAAAAAAAACCAAGTAATAGGATTCCTGTTGCGACAGGTGAAGAAGCCCCGCCCCCTTTTGGAGCTCAGGTGAACTTCACAGTAGAAGCATAATTCAGAGTGGGTCACAGGAAGTGGGTTCAGAACTGAACTGGTGTTTTGATGTCTTTAGTGGTTTTTACACAATCCCAGGGCAGCTGTGGCTACAATGTAGCTCATCACCAGCGTGTGAATGTGTGTGTGAATGGATGAATGACAGGTTGTGTTGTAAAGCACTTTGGGGGGTTGTAGAACTCTGGAAAGCGCTATATCAAATACATGCCATATGCCGTTTGAAAATTTTCACTAGTTTTTGTACAAAGAATCTGTTTAATGATGTTAAATTCTAGTTAAAGTTATTAAAGTTCAATTCTAAACTGCAATCCAATGAAAGTTATTTTATTTGATTAAAAGTCAGTAACGTTTGGAACATTTTGTGTATTTTTGTGTTCCGTTTGCGACTGCAGCCTTCAGCGAGGACGAAGTCAACATGTGGATCACCGGACTCAACTGGCTGATGATGGACACTCAGAGAGCGCCAGCGCCGCAGCAGATCAACAGGTAGCTTTCAGTCCGTCTGCACTCTAAAACACCCGTCCTGACCCATTTGGTCTCAGCACTACCACTGGTTTTTATAGCTGGGACCATTAACCTCCCAGTTTGAAGCTGAATTGAATCCCAGAACAATAATAATAAAAAGCACGTCCGCAGCAGAGAGGTGCCAGCCTGGACTCGGAACCAGAGGACAGAACAAATGTTTGCTTTGGGATAAAAATATTTGCTGCATGATGAATGTGCGGAGGCTGTTTTTGGCTTCTGGGCTAAAAGCAGGAAAACACAGCGAGGCTGTGAAGGAGACAGCTTCGTAGTGAGAGGAAATGAAAATCTCTACTTCTGTCTGTTTATTGAGTTCTGTCAACTGTTTGGATCCATCAGCCGAGTGGATTTTATCCTGAATGTTGAGATAATCAAAACGTGACTTTAAAAGTAAACTTTACTCATATTTTAATACATTTGGAATGAATGCCTAGTAAGTCGTTCTCTGGGGAAAAACTCAGATGCGCCTGTTTGAGGAAGTAGAAGTCAGCTGTAGGAGAAATTAGCTTCAGACGACAGGATTCGGAGTTTTATTTCCTGATATGTGGACATCTCTCACCTGATTGGCTAATCTATAGACCTCCATTGGTTTTTCTTGTTTTAACACAGTATTATGATGTTTCATTTACCTTTAATCACTTCAATCAATTAAAGGTCTAGAGCTAATCTATAGACCTGATAGGACCAGGTCTTAAGCTAATCTATAGACCTGATAGGACCAGGTCTAGAGCTAATCTATACACCTGATAGGACCTGGTCTAGAGCTAATCTATAGACCTGATCAGACCAGGTCTAGAGCTAATCTATAGACCTGATCGCACCTGGTCTAGAGTTAATCTATAGACCTGATAGGACTTGGTCTAGAGCTCATCTATAGACCTGATCGGACCAGGTCTAGAGCTAATCTATAGACCTGATAGGACCTGGTCCAAAGCTAATCTATAGACCTGATAGGACCAGGTCTTAAGCTAATCTATAGACCTGATAGGACCTGGTCTAGAGCTAATCTATAGACCTGATCGCACCTGGTCTAGAGTTAATCTATAGACCTGATAGGACTTGGTCTAGAGCTAATCTATAGACCTGATCAGACCAGGTCTAGAGCTAATCTATAGACCTGATCGCACCTGGTCTAGAGTTAATCTATAGACCTGATAGGACTTGGTCTAGAGCTCATCTATAGACCTGATCGGACCAGGTCTAGAGCTAATCTATAGACCTGATCGGACCTGGTCTAGATCTAATCTATAGACCTGATAGGACCGGGTCTAGAGCTAATCTATAGACCTGATCGGACCTGGTCTAGAACTAATCTATAGACTTGCTCGGACCTGGTCTAGAGCTAATCTATAGACCTGATAGGACCAGGTCTAGAGCTAATCTATAGACCTGATCGGACCTGGTCTAGAGCTAATCTATAGACCTGATAGGACCAGGTCTTAAGCTAATCTATAGACCTGATAGGACCTGGTCTAGAGCTAATCTATAGACCTGATCGGACCTGGTCTAGAGCTAATCTATAGACCTGATAGGACCAGGTCTTAAGCTAATCTATAGACCTGATAGGACCTGGTCTAGAGCTAATCTATAGACCTGATCGGACCTGGTCTAGAGCTAATCTATAGACCTGATAGGACCAGGTCTTAAGCTAATCTATAGACCTGATAGGACCTGGTCTAGAGCTAATCTATAGACCTGATCGGACCTGGTCTAGAGCTAATCTATAGACCTGATAGGACCAGGTCTTAAGCTAATCTATAGACCTGATAGGACCTGGTCTAGAGCTAATCTATAGACCTGATCGGACCTGGTCTAGAGCTAATCTATAGACCTGATAGGACCAGGTCTTAAGCTAATCTATAGACCTGATAGGACCTGGTCTAGAGCTAATCTATAGACCTGATCGGACCTGGTCTAGAGCTAATCTATAGACCTGATCGCACCTGGTCTAGAGTTAATCTATAGACCTGATAGGACTTGGTCTAGAGCTCATCTATAGACCTGATCGGACCAGGTCTAGAGCTAATCTATAGACCTGATCGGACCTGGTCTAGATCTAATCTATAGACCTGATAGGACCTGGTCTAGAGCTAATCTATAGACCTGATCGGACCTGGTCTAGAACTAATCTATAGACTTGCTCGGACCTGGTCTAGAGCTAATCTATAGACCTGATAGGACCTGGTCTAGAGCTAATCTATAGACCTGATTGGACCTGGTCTAGAGTTAATCTATAGACCTGGTTGGACCTGGTCTAGATCTAATTTATAGACCTGATCGGACCTGGTCTAGAGCTAATCTATAGACCTAGTCGGACCTGGTCTAGATCTAATTTATAGACCTGATCGGACCTGGTCTAGAGGTAATCTATAGACCTGTTAGGACCTGGTCTAGAGCTAATCTATATACCTGATCGGACCTGGTCTAGAGCTAATCTATAGACCTGATAGGATCTGGTCTAGAGCTAATCTATAGACCTGATCGGACCTGGTCTAGATCTAATCTATAGACTTGCTCGGACCTGGTCTAGAGCTAATCTATAGACCTGATAGGACCTGGTCTAAAGCTAATCTATAGACCTCATTGGACCTGGTCTAGAGCTAATCAATAGACCTGGTCAGGCCTGGTCTAGATCTAATTTATAGACCTGATCGGACCTGGTCTAGAGCTAATCTATAGACCTGATTGGACCTGGTCTACAGCTAATCTATAGACCTGATAGGACCTGGTCTAGAGCTAATCTATAGACCTGATAGGACCTGGTCTAGAGCTAATCTATAGACCTGATCGGACCAGGTCTAGAGCTAATCTATAGACCTGATAGGACCTGGTTTAGAGTTAATCTATAGACCTGATAGGACTTGGTCTAGAGCTCATCTATAGACCTGATAGGACCTTGTCCAGAGCTAATCTATAGACCTGATCGTACCAGGTCTAGAGCTAATCTATAGACCTGATCGGACCTGGTCTAGAGCTAATCGACTGATCTGGATTTTGTGCTTTTCCAAATGGTAAAATCCACTTCCTGTCTATCTGCAGGTGGTTGAGGAAGCAGTTTGAGGTCCTGGACCGGAGCCATGAGGGCAGGTGACTAACTCTCCACACATCCAGTCACAGCCGTCCCAACAGCCCTTTGGTGGATGCTGATTGGTCGGAGTGCTGCATCAGAGAACATCCAGGATCCTGTTTGGGTCTGTTTGGGTGTGATCCTCTCCAGGACAAACAGCCTGCCAACACTTGATAAGGAGCAGGAAGTGATGTAATGGACAGGGAGAGGGCTACTTCCTGTCTCCTGTGAAAATAGCAACAGTAGTCAGACGGAGCTGGGGTGAGAGCGGTCAGCGTTGGAGGTCAATGACCTTGAGAGATCCAGATCGTTTTTTTTACTTCCTGTTGGTGTCGACTCCGTGTGTTTAGATAAACCGGTAGCTGATCGGCTTCAGACGTGCCTTTTTGTTTAGAAAGTTACTTTTGTCTTTCATTTTCTCGTTTCCTCCCCAGCATCACGCTGAAGGACGTCAAAGCTCTTCTGCCTCAGATCAACTACAGAGTTCCCAACACGCGGTTCCTCAAAGACAAGCTCCAGGTCAGAATCTTGTTTTAGAAGTTTTACATCTCCTCGGATCTGGGCGGGACTAACTGGTGTTCTCCCCAGGAGGTGGAGGCGAGGAGCGAGCTGTCGTACCCAAACTTCGCTCAGCTCTACAGAACGCTGATGTTCGACTCCCAGAAGAGCGTGAGCGTCTGATTATTTTTCTCTGTTAAAGCCGACATTAGTTGCATTAATAAATGTTCGTTTGTTTTGTAATAAGAAAAACTTTTTCATCTTCTCCACAAACATTTGAGCGACCGTCACTTCAGGATCAGAGCAGCCTGTTGAGTTTTTGCACCACTGCCCTTTGCACACTTTGCTCACTTTGTCCTGTTTATGCTTCACCTGCCCCCTCCCCTCCTGCTCCACCTGCCCATCACCTGGCTCCTCCCCCTTTCTTTCCTCAGATTATTGAGCAGCTGGAGCTCTCCTTTCCCCTGCGGTGAGTCCCTCCACCATCTCCTTCGTCTCCATGTCCCTCACTCTCACTCACCTGCCTGTTCAGCTAATCTTTAGCATCAGAAAGAGTTTCCATGTGTTTTAACCACCTTAACGAGACCTAATTAGCTTCTTTCTTGGTTCGGTGCACGTTAAAACACTTTCTGACTGTTATGGGGCATTAAGCTAAAACAAAAGCAGTAGATCTGACTTTACTACAGCAAAAACCGATGCAATGCATCACCTTTCTGTTTGTCTTCCTCTGATTCAGCATCTTTTGTGTTTCAGAAACGTCGACCGGCCCGAGCTCTGTCAGATCTCGCTCTACGACTTCCAGAAGTTTTTGCAGATGGACCAGAAGGTACAGAGTTAAGTTTGGAGACAGAAACACGTTCGAGACGACTTTGTGTTGACTTTTCTTTCCCTGGCTGGTCTCAGGAGTCCTGGGCGTCGGATCTGGGTCGGGTCAGAGAGTTTCTGATGGGCTACATGACGGGGGGGTCGCAGCCAGAACCGATGCTACAGCTGGATGAGGTGGAGCCCACGACACAGAGCCTAAACCGTAGAAGCTTCTCTGCTGTATCATCTGAATAGTTGTTGTTTTTTCTAGTTCCTGACCTTCCTGTTGTCTAAAGATAATTCCATTTGTGACCCTCGACTTTCTCCCGTCGTTCCCGATGACATGAAACGACCTCTGTCTCAGTATTGGATCTCCTCCTCACACAACACGTAAGAGGCGGCTTGTTAGAGATGCTCTCTGCCTGTCGGGTGTTATTTTTACCCTCCTGCTCCTTTAGCTACCTGACAGGTGACCAGTTTTCCAGTGAATCCTCTCTAGAGGCCTACGCGCGGTGTCTGAGGATTGGCTGCCGCTGCATCGAGCGTAAGAAAGACCATCTCTTGATCTAAAACGCTAAAATCAGAACATGTTTTGATGATTTGGGTTTTTTGGAACTCAGTGGACTGCTGGGATGGACCTGACGACCTGCCAATCATCTACCACGGTCACACTTTAACCTCAAAGATCAAATTTTTGGATGTGCTGCACACCATCAAAGAACACGCCTTCGTCACGTCAGAGTAAGTTTAGCCCGACATCAGCACCAGAGTCCTAGCTACAGTTCACCCTCCTAACGTCCTACCTGTGCAGGTATCCTGTGATCCTGTCCATCGAGGACCACTGCAGCGTGGTCCAGCAGAGGAACATGGCCACACACTTCAAGAAGGTGTTTGGAGATCTGCTGCTCACCAAACCGGTGGACAACAACGCGGACGAACTCCCTTCCCCGTATCAGCTCCGCAGGAAGATCCTGATCAAGGTGACATGATCATAAAACTGTGGCTTTTTATCCCCGAGGACCTGAACGATGGGAATCCCCGTTGCCCCGGCGACGCTCTGCTTGACTCTCATTTCTGTTGCATCACAGCACAAGAAGCTGGTTGAAGGAAGCGTGTATGAGGAGGTGACGTCAGCCAGCTACTCTCAAAACGACATCAGCAACTCTCTGAAGAACGGCTTCCTTTACCTGGAGGACCCCATCGACCACGTGAGTGTGTGCCTGTGGTCTACGGAACCACAAAAGTGCCGCAAAAACAAACAAACATGTGGAACGAAATAAAATAATTATGAAGAAATGAGAAGAAATGGAAATGGAAAAACCAGCCAAAGAATAAACAGAATTCAAAATAATAAAAGAATAAACATCTTTTTTCATTTTCATAATATTTTGTGCTTTTGATTAGTAAAGATTCTCATTCCTCCCACAAATGAATTGGAATCAAATTTTATTGTGAAATAAAACCAAAAATTATCAGGATGTTGAAATTAGTAACTAATGCTTGAATTTGATAGGCTTAGAGTTCTTGGGGTGGAGCTTATTGTGATTTAAAACTGACTGGATAAAGAGGAGAGGATTAAAGATGTAGTTCACTTGTTTACAAGTCTCTATAGGAATGATTGCATCGTACGGGCTAACCCCCGGTGCTTTTATTTCTACTGAGGAAGGCTTTTACCCAACTAAAAAACACATTTTATTAAGCTTTTTCACAAAATCAGACATATGGTATGCATAGCATGATGGTTAAAATATAATAAAATAAAATAAATTAAATTATAAAATCAAAAAAAAGGTAGGCTAGAAAAGTCGATAGTAATCCCACATGATCTGTTTTCACTAGTGCGCCGGTTGTTGCAACCGTAGGCCGCTCAAAAAACAGGCATAGTTGCTGACTCTGCTTAGACTCCAGTTGTGTTTAGTTATTGAGGGACCCATCCAATATGGCGGCGATGCTGTTACGCTCTCCAGTGCCCAATGGTGAATCTACGTATTCATGTCTATGGGTCAGGTCACGTGGAGTAGATCGGTGCTGCAGCCGAACCGAACTCACAGTTCGGTAAATAAAATTGATCCTTTTAAATTAATCCTCTTTAGTCATTTTTTTGATAAAACAAAGATATTTGTGTTTTATTTTATCACTTCTGTTATTTCAGATCCCACATCCAGACTAATAAATGATCCTGACTGCTTTACGTATGTTTTACAGACATGGACGCCACATTATTTTGTCTTAACCAGCAATAAGATTTATTACTCAGAGGAGACGTCTCGCAACCAGACAGCTGATGAAGAGGAGGAAGACGAAGGGAAGGAAGTAAGAGTTCTTGATGAACAAACGCTGAAACGTCTTTCTAGCAAAAACAGTGAATCAAAACTTTATTTTTCTGCTTATTTCCTGTTTTCCTGTAATCAGGAGTGCAACAACAACAACGAGCAGCACTGTGCGGAGCGCTGGTTCCACGGGAAGCTGGGTGGAGGTCGGGATGGTCGGCAGGTGGCGGAGAAGCTCCTGCAGGAATACTGCGAGGGTGGCGGAAAAGATGGCACCTTCCTGGTGCGGGAGAGCGAGACGTTTGTGGGAGATTTTACGCTCTCATTCTGGTGAGTGGGGTTTCTGTCTCAGCTGCAGAGCTGCACCTTATTGGAAAAAAAAACATATCCCTTTTTTTCCCTAAACCTGTGTAAAAAACACAGGAATTGTCAACAAATGAAATGAATAGCACTTTTATTTATGCTGCACTTCTGCCATCTTAACATTGAACCCGTTGGCCTTTTACACACAGACATCAAATACTTAGACACCAGTGGACTGGCGCTGCCTATTGCAGCTGCCGTAGTGGCTGGTCGCCATTTTGGATGGGTGTCCATTTGGCCTCAGTGCATTTATTTCTACTGATGAAGGTGTTTACCCAACTAAACCCAACTTTTTATTATGCTTTTTCGCAAAATCAGTCATGTGGTATGGCATGATAATTAAAATGTAAATATAATAATAAAAAAGAAATTAAAATATAAAATCCCAATCGGTGGATTGGAGGGTGGAGTACTTTGAAGACCTCAATCACAACGGCACGTCTTCCAGTGTGGAAGCAGATTCTGCGGACTTTGAGTTGGGCTCTCCAATTTCTGCTGCCGAGGTCACTGAGGTGGTCAAAAAGCTCCTTGGTGGTGTAGCGTGAGGGCTATTGCCACATATTTAACGATGGATCAATAAAATTATCTTTGAATGTTAATTTAACATTAATCTAGGTTCTTTTACCTGTAGGTAATCCACACACTTCAGAATAATTCAGACAGAGTCAAGAAAATAGTTATAAAAATAAATGTAATACTATATTTCTCAATCAATGATGACACAGGACAATTACTATGAATGATGGTTATAAACAAGATACTGAGACAAGTAGTGAGGTGATGTAGTGCAAGCTAGATGAGGTTGCCTAATCAGCATTAAGTGTCTTAGATCCTATGATGTCTGGGTTAAATCAAATCTGGATGTTTTAATAAGTTATCAAATTAATAAAGACCATTTGACACCAGCGTGCAGGACTACTTCACCTGTGTGCGGAAGCTCCCGGTGACTCAAGGGTCAGAGAGGAGGCCTCTGAGGTATGAAGAGCTGTAGCAGGCCCTGATACGAACCGAGGGTCTGGGTGACTTCCAGGTGACTGCGTCGTCTGGTGGATTTGGTTTAGCTTAGAGGCAGTTCACAAAAATAGTTGATCTCGATCAAAAAGAAGAGGATGGTTCCTTATATTATTAATTATTAAGCGTTGCTTTTCCCCGGCCAGCCAAACCAAGGAAGCATAGCTTGTTGTCTTAGGCTCACCCCTTTGAGAGGAGGTGACCTAGTCAGGACTTGGTTGTTTCAGGAGCTGCAGGAACTCCTTTAGGAACTGAAGTGTTCTGGCCGAGCCAGAGGTTTTATTATTCTAATTGTTTATAAATTTGAGCAAATCAAATTTGGACACATTTAGGGTAGGCATTACCAAGTTACCTCAGACACCAGTTTCATCAACACTTAAAGATGACTCAGCTTAATGTGGTGTGACTTATTAACTTAATGCGAGTGTGAATTAAATATTCAAACACAATACTATTATTTGTGGATATTTATCAGATGATGATTAGCATTACTTAAATGAATCCTAAATGTGTAATTAAAGATATGAAATACAGGAACAACATTTATTTTTCCCGTCATCCATTATAATATAATGATGATTCAAACAGTATGATTATACATTGAGGTTATATTTGTAAAAGTCTTTCACGAGTCAGGAAAGATTAACTTTATTCGAGAAAGAGATAGGAAAGTCTTTGCGGAATCCTTGAGTTTCTTCCTCGAGTCGTGATGTCGCCTGCTGGATAAGCTAGCGGCACTTAGACCAAACTAAGAAGCACATGACTCTGGACAGATATCAGAGTCTCTTCTGCAGCCTTGGCGTGGTCTGTAAGTTAAAGTGTTACACAGTTCATTTAGGAGAAAAACCATGGATTGATGTCGCTACAGTGGCAAGGCTCCAGGGGTGGATGAGATCCGCCCGGATTTCCTTAAGGCTCAGGATGTTGTGGGGCTGTGTTGGTTGACACGGCTCTGCAATATCACGTGGACATCGGGGGCAGTTCCACTAGATTGGCAGACAGAGATGGTGGTCCCTCTATTTAAAAAGGGGGACCGCAGGGTGTGTTCCAACTACAGGGGGATCACACTCCTGAGCCTCCCTGGTAAGGTCTATTCAGGGGTTCTGGAGAGGAGGGTCCGTCGGATTGTTGAACCTCGAACCTACAGGAAGAGCAATGTGGACCAGCTCTATACCCTTAGGGGGGTCCTGGAGGATGTGGGAGTTCCCCCAACCAATCTATGTGTTTTGTGGATTTGGAGAAGGCGTTCAACCGCGTCCCTCGAGGGGTACTCTGGGAGTATGGGGTACCAGGCCCCTTGATACGGGCTGTTAGGTCCCTGTACGACCAGTGTCAGAGCTTGGGCTGCATTGCCGGCAGTAAGTCGGGCTCGTTTCCGGTGAGAGTTGGACTCCACCAAGGCTGCCCTTTGTCACCGATTCTGTTCATAACTTTTATGGACAGGATTTCTAGGTGCAGCCAAGGTGGTGAGGGGATCTGTTTTGGTGGCCTGAGGATCAGGTGTCTGCTTTTTGCAGATGATGTGGTCCTGTTGGCTTCATCAGAACGTGATCTCCAGCTTTCGCTGGAGCGGTTCGCAGCTGAGTGTGAAGCAGCTGGGATGAGAATCAGCTCCTCTAAATCCGAGACCATGGTCTTGAGTCAGAAAAGGGTAGAATGCCTTCTCCAGGTCAGGGATGAGGTCCTGCCCCAAGTGGAGGAGTTTAAGTATCTCAGGGTCTTGTTCACGAGTGAGGGAAGGGTGGAGCATGAGATCAATAGGCAGATTGGTGCTGCGTCTGCAGTGATGCGGGCGTTGTACCGGTCTGTCGTGGTGAAGAGAGAGCTGAGCCAGAAGGCGAAGCTCTCAATTTACCGGTCGATCTACAGTCCTACCCTCACCTATGGTCACGAGCTTTGGGTAGTGACCGAAAGAATGAGATCTTGGATACAAGCAGCCAAAATGAGTTTTCTCTGCAGGGTGTCTGGACTCTCCCTTAGAGATAGGTTGAGAAGCTCGGTCATCCGGGAGGGGCTGGGAGTAGATCTGCTGCTCCTCCACATCGAGAGGAGTCAGTTGAGGTGGCTCGGGCATCTGGTTAGGATGCCTCCTGGACGCCTCCCTGGTGAGGTTTTCCGGGCACATCCAACCGGGAGGAGACCTAAAGGAAGACCCAGGACACGCTGGAGGGATTATGTCTCTCGGCTGGCCAGGGAACGCCTTGGGATTCCCCCGGAGGAGCTGGCCCAAGTGGATGGGGAGAGGGAAGTCTGGGCCTCTCTGCTTAGGCTGCTGCCCCCGCGACCCGACTCCGGATAATCGGCCGAAAATGGATGGATGGAAAAATCCCAACAGGTAGGCTAGAAAAGCCCCAGAAAAGTCCCATGTGATCTGTTTTCTATAGTGCGCTAATTGTTGCAACCGTAGGCTGTAGAAAAAACAGGCATAGTTGCTCACTCTTTTATTACCTAGTATTAGATGAGAACACGTTGACTTCATTCGTCTCTGACATCACAGCAGGACCTGCGATCTGACTATCGCACACGTTGCCATGTCGATGCTCAAACCTAACATTGTGCAGCTCTAGTCTGATGGTTAAAAACAGTTTATCCTTCAGGGACTAAAATCTGCTCCTTACCTAAAGGGTCAAATTTGTTCCTGTTCCTCGTCCAGGCGGTCCGGTCGGGTCCAGCACTGCAGGATCCACTCCCGTCAGGAGTGGGGCTTCACCCGCTTCTACCTGACGGACAACCTGGTGTTCGACAGCCTCTACCGTCTCATCTGCCACTACAGAGAAACACCGCTGCGCTGCAACGAGTTCGAGTTGAAGCTGGGAAACCCCGTGCCTCAACCCAACGCCCACGAGAGCCGAGAGTGAGTAGCAACAGGGTTCTCACACAAATAAATCTCACATTTTCGTGGATTTCAGGCACCAGTGAGAACCCAGATTAAACAGAAATGATAATAAATGATGGGGAATATCCAGATGTTTATACTATACCACGATGCTTTAATCCAAGGGTGGGGAACCCTGCATGTTTTAGTTGTTTCCCTGCTCCGACACTCCTGATTCAGAGGTTGAATCACCTGTTCAGCAGGTCTTAAAGCTCTGAGGAAGGATGTTAATCACCTGCTGATTAAAATCAGGTGAGTTGAAGCAGGAAAACAACTAAAACATGCAGGATAGCCACCCTCGACGGACCAGGGTGCCTCACTTCTGCTTAAATCTTAAATCAATGAGCTAATAAACCATTTATGAAGGAAAAGGTCACACCGACAGATTTTTATTCTCATTTTATATGTTTAAAAATGGATTTCTAGAGTCTAATAAATCAGTTTATTGTTCAGAAAACACATTTTATTTTCACGTTTTGATGTTTCTATGTAAAATGCTTTAGACAACTCCAATCTCCTAAATTTCACAGAAAATGATCGTTTATAAATTGTTTCTTAGACATATAGTTTGAGTAAAAATCAGCAGCATCTGTGAGGCTGAAGCTGCTTTAGCAGTTTTGTGTCGGCTGGCTTATTTCTCTGAGTACATTCTGTTCCAGAGGGCTCCTACAGCGGGTCACATGGTTATTATTTACGAATTCCTTGAGAAACATGCCTCAAAATGACGATAAATCCCTCTGAAGCCGCCTCTCCGGCGAAGCGGATTGCAGATACTCGGTTGTGTTGCTTAAAAGCTGCAGCCGTGCAGACAAACAGCAGGAAACAGGGTGATCATTTATGGTCACATGACCTTCTCCAGAGCTAAAGAGACTAAATCCCCACTTCCTGTTGTCCAGGTGGTACCACTCCAACCTGTCCCGTGTTCAGGCTGAACACATGCTGATGAGAGTTCCCAGAGACGGAGCCTTCCTGGTGCGAAAACGCAGCGAGCACAACTCCTTCGCCATCTCCTTCAGGTAGAACAGGAAGCTGCTCAGAGTTTCACAATAAAACCACCCTCTTCTGACTGTCTTTAAACGCTCGTTGGTGTTTCCTGGTTCTCAGGGCGGAGGGGAAAATCAAACACTGTCGTATCCAACAGGAGGGCCGGCTCTTCATGCTGGGAAGTTCAGCTGAGTTTGAGAGTCTGGTGGATCTGGTGAGCTACTACGTCAAGCATCCTCTCTACCGGAAGATGAAGCTCCGATATCCAATCAACGAGGACACTCTGGACCGGATGGGAACAACGGTTAGTTAATGTAGAAATCATCCGATTCAAGCTGATTTGACCTTCATTACAGAACCAAAACACGGCCTAAAGGGCAAAGTTTTCAAAGTAAAACAAGTTTATGGTAACAAGTAAAACTCTGACTTCCAAAGTTTAAAGAAAGAACTGAAAGATTTTAGTTTTTCTTCCCAGGAGCTGGACTACGGAGCGCTGTACGAGGTCCGCACTCCTCATTTCTACGTGGAAGCCAACAAGATGCCCACGGCGTGGGTAAGTTAGAGCAGAAATACTCCCAGACAAAAGAAAACATCTGAAAGATCAAAACCAATTATAGAGACGGTGTTAGGTCAGCCAGTAGACAGAAGCAAAAACTCAAGGAAAGACAAAAATGAATCTGGAGCGAGTTTTCTAACACGTCTCTACCTGCAGTGTACGGTCAAAGCCCTGTACGACTACCGAGCTCAGAGAGAAGACGAGCTTTGTTTCCCCAAACAAGCGCTCATCATCAACGTGGAAAAGCAGGAAGGAGGCTGGTGAGTCCCGGCGCCTGCAGCCTCCTCTGTTTTCTGCAGAGCCCCTCCGGTGTTAGCGTGTTCGTTGTGTTCAGGTGGCGCGGCGACTATGGAGGAAAGAAGCAGCTGTGGTTCCCTGCCAACTACGTGGAGGAGGTGCCCAGCTCTCCCACCAGGGAGCTGGACGAAGCTGTAAGTTGGGATTCAAACTCGCGCCTCACAGGAGCTTCTGTACAACTGTTGGAAAAACGTGTTTTTTTTGTTTCCAGTCAACAGAGAACAGCCCTCTGGGAACGTTCCTGAAGGGTTTCATCGACGTTCCCACCTGTCACGTTGGTGAGAAAACAAACCGTCTTCCTGAACATAAAAGTGATTTTTATCAGACTAATTTCCACATTTGTTTTCAGTAAGATTGAGTTTGGCGTAGTTGTATATTTGAGGTGTGCCACATCAATAAGTGATCATGCATCCTATTGTTCTGCATCTCTAAAGCGGTTCCTTTAGTTAACCTTAAAGGTGTGCTTTACTGTATAAACATTTATTTTAATGTTATGTCTGATTCTAACGGGTCACTCTGAGTGTTTCATGCAGGCTGAACATGAAAATAGTCTCCTCCACCTATCTCCTGCATTAGCTTCTGATAGAAAATAGACTCTAGGTGAAACTCTAGGATTAGAAAATCCTGACAGATCTACGTCACACTGTCACTGAACATTCATGGACTCACCCATCTTGACTCACGACGGGGAAGGCTGTTGTTGGTTTAGCGTCCAGGAAACAGCAGAGAACGTCTGGGCTAGTAGAAGCTAACCGTTAGCATTAGCAACTCCACCACACAGCAGAACTCCTCCAGGCTTGTGTTATTTGTGGAGATAAAACATCAACGTTGCAGAGCAAACAGCGTCAGTGGTAGAGTCGTGTTGCTGTTAGCCAATCAGACGAGAGATGTCCACATATCAGGAAGTACGACTCCAGATCCTGTCGTCTGAAGCTCAGCTGTGATGTGGGCAACTTTTAGGTCAGAGAAATGGTGCGCCGGTATATTTTTCTCCCCAAGAACTACTTACAAGGCATTCATTCCTACTAGAGACCACTGCAAATGTGTTGATTAAATGAGTAAACCACTCTTTTAATGCAGCTTAAACCTAAATATGCACCCGCGCACCTTCATGCAAAATAATCAAACGGGGAAGGTGAGCAATTGCTTTTATTGGCATTTCATCCGTTATTATGGCAAAATTATTCTAAAAAAAAACATGCACCTCAAACTTAATGCAGCTTGAACACTGACATGCACCCTCACTCCTCATACAGCACATGGCCTGAGCTGGTCTGGAGAAGTGTTCAGTGACTTTATTGTGCTCAGATACCATGAAAATGTTATTTGCATAAAAAAACAGGCAGAATTTCAGAGCTTACTGCATCAATACGCTTTGACTTGGGTCACAGTGAGACATTATAGCATAATAAAGCAGTGTTTTAATGTCTTTTACCGTGACGATGTAATGTGCCATTGTTTTGCGAGTTTTGTTTATGCTGCCATCTTAAAACTTCTACTCATTTGCTGATTTTTCCACTCCATCTCCTCCGATGCTTCCCTCCAGTGGTGCATAAGGATGGGAAGAACTCCCGGGCGTTCGTGTTCACCATCCACTCCCAGCACCTGTCCTCTCACCCGGTCCAGACTCTGGACGTGGCGGCCGACAGCTTGGAGGATCTCAACGGTTGGCTCAGCAGAATTCGAGAGGCCACGCAGAATGCTGACGCCCGGGTCTGTACCACGCTGCACACACCTGCTAGGGCTTTGTGGTTGCTTTTCACAAACACTTTTTATCACATAAGTAACGGCTGATTATAGTCTCCAGGATAAAGACTTTACTCTTTGATGCATACCTTTGTAAAGATTATTGGCCCACTGTGTGTGGGAGGAGGTTCGTTAAGCAGCAGTGTGGTTGTCTGATCGCTATGGTAACAGATGCAGGAGGAGAAGCAGATGGAGAGGAGGAAGAAGATCGCCGTGGAGCTCTCAGATCTTGTGGTTTACTGCAGGCCGGTCCCCTTCAACGAAGACAGTGAGGATCAGATTTCTTTGTCTTAAAGTTTCTTCGTGTCGCGGCACATTTAGTTTCCTGGTTCGTCTGCCGTTTGTAGAGATCGGGACGGAGCGCACCTGTTACCGGGACATGTCGTCCTTCCCGGAGACTAAAGCGGAGAAGTTTGCGACTCGCACTCGAGGGAAGCGCTTCCTGCAGTACAACCGCCGCCAGCTGTCCAGAGTTTACCCCAAAGGACAGAGACTGGACTCGTCCAATTACGACCCGCTGCCCATGTGGCTCTGCGGCTCCCAGCTGGTCGCGCTCAATTTCCAAACTCCAGGTCAGCGACTTTGTTTTTCCTCAAAAATACAGAACTTCTTGCTGATTCGCCTCAGACAGAAATAAGTACCATCCATCTGCAGATAAACCCATGCAGCTGAACCAGGCCTTGTTCATGCTCGGAGGCAGCAGCGGCTTCGTTCCCCAACCCGACACCATGAGAGACGACCGCTTTGACCCTTTTGATAAGAACACGCTGCTCGTCGAGCCGATTACCATCCAGCTGCAGGTCAGCTTTCACCCCTCAGCCATTCAGAAGCCAGAGTGATCATAAAGAGGTTCATCGTTTGAAATCCTGTTTTCTGATTGAACCAGGTGTTGGGAGCCCGTCACCTCCCCAAAAATGGGCGGAGCATCGTTTGTCCATTCGTAGAGGTGGAGATCTGTGGAGCCGACTACGACAACTGCAAGTTCAAGACGGATGTAGTAGGTGAGACAGCTGCTGTGGCGTGGGCATCGGAGGTCTGCTGGTTCTGTGCTTCGGCTGCACGTTAACCCCCTCTCCCTCTCGACCCTCCCAGCTGATAACGGTCTGAATCCTGTGTGGGTGCAGAAGCAGTTCATCTTCGACATCCACAACCCCACCTTCTCCTTCCTGCGCTTCACCGTCTTCGAGGAGGACATGTTCAGTGATCCCAACTTCCTGGCTCATGCGACGTACCCGGTCCGTCTGCTGCGGACAGGTGAGCCGAGCACAAATCAAACCTCAGGATTTCGTTCCTGTTTGATCTGAATTGTTTGATTTCTGCTTCCAGGCTACAGGAGCGTTCCTCTGAAGAACAGCTACAACGAGGAGCTGGAGTTGGCTTCACTCCTGGTCCACGTAGAGATCGTCAACGCAAAGGTGGTGTTTCCTGTTTAGGGCTCACAGCTGGATCACTTCTGGGTTCAGCGTGGAAAACTTTCATTCCTGCATATCAAGGTGTATTCCAAACTGACCTCGAATGACCTCTTCATCCACAAAACAGGAAGAGGACGATGAGAACTTGTACACGTCAATCCAACGGCTGCGGGATCGAACCAGCGAGCTGACCACCAAGGTTTCTCTCATGGAGAGGTCCGGGTCTGCAGATGTGGGCTATCAGCAAAGTCTGGAGGAGCTCCGAGCGACTCAGGACCAGCTGAGCGAACTGGTGGAGGCTCGCAACCTCAGGTAACCGAGCACAGCAAACACAATGACCCAGTTAGTCTGGAAATGTTCACCTTTAACTTAACGGGTGTTTAAAAGTAAACAAAATGGGTGGAGAGAGAAAGATTCATGAGACTTTATTGTTTATCTGATTTGCTGCAGAATCAGCCTCAGCGCTGAATATAACCTCCATGTTGTGATTCTAAATGTTTCCATCTTTTCAAGGCTGATGGAGAAGAAGAAGAAGAGGAAACTGAGGCAGCAGGTGGCAGCAAAGCGCAGCTAATCACCCGCCCACCAGAGGGCGCTGATCTACAACACAAACCGTGCCTGACATCATGTGAAGCGACTTTCTGCCTCCGCAGACGCGACATGCAATCTAAGAGTTGTAAATAGAAGAGAAAAAACTGAACTCCCTCCTCAGAAGAAAGGGAGACGTTAGAAAACGTCATGATTAACAGAAGCTTCTCATGGACTAAAGACACTAAACTTAAGCTATAAACAATCAGGAAGGAAGCTGGACCACATTCAGAGCAAACTGCAGCTGAGATTTCATTTTACTCTGAAATTCTATAGATTAGCAGAAAACTCTTTAAATCACATTTTACAAATGTCTTATATAATTAAAACCTTATGAATATTCTATATTTAAAGGTGTGGAACACTGAAAAAACTTTTTTAGTGATTATTTCTGAGTCTAATGGGTCACTCTGAGTGTTTCATGCAGGCTGAACATGAAAATAGTCTCCTCCACCTATGTCCTGCATTAGCTTCTGATAGAAAATAGACTCTAGGTGAAACTCTAGGATTAGAAAATCCTGACAGATCTACGTCACACTGTCACTGAACATTCATGGACTCACCCATCTTGACTCACGACGGGGAAGGCTGTTGTTGGTTTAGCGTCCAGGAAACAGCAGAGAACGTCTGGGCTAGTAGAAGCTAACCGTTAGCATTAGCAACTCCACCACACAGCAGAACTCCTCCAGGCTTGTGTTATTGGTGGAGATAAAACATCAACGTTGCAGAGCAAACAGAGTCAGTGGTAGAGTCGTGTTGCTGTTAGCCAATCAGAGGAGTGATGTCCACATATCAGGAAGTAAGACTCCAGATCCTGTCGTCTGAAGCTCAGATCTGACGTGACTCACTTCTAGTTTCTGAAAATGATGCACCGGTGCTTTTTTTCCCCAGAGTAAGACCGACAAGGTGTTCATTCCTACTTTAGACCACTGTAGATGTATTGATTAAACAAGTGTTCCACACCTTTAAATAGGCCAGTAGATCTGTGGCATCTCACAGGTTTAGAAAACACAATTTGACTGAGACGGTAATCAATAATTAATACACACCTTATCTCAATTAATGCACCAACTAAATGCTAAACGGCCTTCATTTGCTCTGACTGTGTTCCAGACTTCACCAGGAGAATAAGGGAGCAGAAAACTCAGGTTAAACTCAAGAAAAAAATAAAGTTAAAACCTGGATGGAAAAGGGAGCTGTGGGCACACGTAGCAAAGAGGAAATGTCCTGCTTGTGCCTTTTGCTGTTGAGGATTTTTAGGAATGGTTTTCAAAAGCTGCTTTTCATAACTGGAAAGGTTTTTCTTTATGGAAAACCGCTGAAACTGACTCTTTTGGCTCAGACCACTATAATCATGAACGGGTTGAAGGACTGAGGCCTACTCGCTTTAGCCCGTCTCTTTTGGGGCGATCATGTGAACTTTGCCCTCAGGTGTCCTTGTTCTACCTGGACGAGCACAAACTGGGTCAGAACAACTCTAAGGGCTCTATGTTGATCCACACTACCTTTAGAGAGAGGGCGCCCCCTGGATGTCACCAGTCTCACATGAAAAAAGGGCTAACACTAGCAGAAATTATTTCAAACCTGCAGAATCAGCCTCCATCATCTGACTCTAATCAACAGATGTGGCTCAGCTGGTCCCAGATCTGCCAAAAGCAGCTGTGATCACTGCACGGCTTCATGTCGCCCACCTCCCTCCCACCTGTAGCTACGTCGCCCCCTAATTTCTCCTCATGTATATAACTTTTTATTTATCACACAGATGTAGATGCTGTTTCAGTAGATGGAACATGATAATCCACCAGGATGAATATACTGGAACTTTATGTAGATTTTATTATGAGTTCCCTTTAAATACAACCCTCTCTCCCTACTGAACAGGGACTTCTATGCAAAACTCATGGTATGGGCTTACAGCCATTGTGTATTACAGAGATTTGACTGGAGATGTGTTTTCTCTGTACTTCTGCTTATTGTTCAGCATTATTACTCTGTATTACCAATCCTGTACACGTTTCCAGTTAATAAAACTATTTCATGTACTCCTACGTGTGTTCACATCTTTTAAAAGATATTAATAAAAGCCTGAATTTTTTATTTTCATATTTTTAACATGCATAGTGACAATAGCACTGCTTGTTTTTGATTAACAAGTAATTCTTAAAAAACAAAAATCTACCTCGTTCTGAAGGTACTTTTGACGTTACTATAGTAATCTGAACATTAGATGTGTGTAATGAACTAAAAACAGGAACATGTTTAAATGGCGTGCCAACACGGAGCAGAACAAAGTCAATACCAAAGTTAGCCTAAGCCAAGTGCTAATCTTTTCTCTGAAACGACACGCATCACATTTTTCACACGTGGTGGTGGTTGCATTCACCTAGCACAGTTGATGGCCATAGAGGTGCAGGGTGACGTCAGTACAGTACAGTGGTGTGGCTGCACAACACTGGACTCCACCTGGCTCGGCCAGTCACGAGCCGATATGAAACGATTCGGGGGTGATTTGATTTTCCCACAGATCTGGAGATACATATGCATAATGTACTTAATCTATATGTCTATTATTAACGGGACATGCACACATTTCAGCTCATATGCATATGAAAACTACAACCAACAGCAATCACAATATCACATCCCCTTTAAACAAACCTCAATTTTGAGATAATTGTTCTCGTCCCAAAGCCCACTGAAAGTGTAGAACTGCATCAGAACACCTGGTACTTCATCGTTCTTGCTGCTAAATACGGATCTTAGGAGGTCCACCAATCTCAGAATGCTTTTGTTTTTAACGACTCGCTGATAGAAATAGTCTTTCTCTGCATCCAACACAGGAACAAAAAGGAAAATCAGCACAGAAATATGTCTGTAAAATAATGTTTTAATTAGGGATGCACCGATACCGATACCAGTATCCAGTATCGTATCGGTGCATCCCTAATTAAAACATTATTTTACAGACATATTTCTGTGCTGATACTGGTATCGGTATCGGGCCGATACCGATACCGATACAGATATCGATACCAGAAAAAAGCTAACCGATACCAGTTGCCTGAAAGTGGCTTCACTGGGACTTGTCATTTCTGTTGTAGTTTTCTATATCGACCAATAGGGGAGCTGTTTCAAACATTGTGAATGAAAGCAGAAACAGGCTCACACCTGAAAATGCAGAGATGACTATTTACATAAAAAAGAACCTGCTTTTCATGTTTCCCAAAAAAGCCTGTATTCCAATTCATTGCATTTTTGTGTGTGGTACAAGTATCGGTATCGGTAATCGGTATCGGCGAGTACTCAGATCAAAGTATCGGTATCGTATCGGTTTGGAAAAAAGTGGTATCGTTGCATCCCTAGTTTTAATATAAAAAATATGAATTGCTTTTTAAAACGTACATGTTTTGACATTTTTACAGGCCTTACATATTTTGTATATCGTGTACATACATTTAATAGTACAATTGAGATTCATGCAACTTTGCTAAGTCTTTTCACAAATGATGACTACTAGCGTTGACAAAGTTAGCGCATTAATATTGTGTTAACATATGAACGCTGGTATATCTTTTTTTGCATATTTATATTTGACATTTTTGAAAGTGCATTGATTACTCATTCTAAACACAGATTCAAAACTCACAAACAGGCATTCTGCATGCACACATCAAACAGCAAGCACATCAACGTGATAGGAGGGAGGAAGTTTTAAACTTGAGTAAAAAAATAAGGCATTTCTGTACTGCGAGCGAGCGAAATAGTATTTGCATGTAGGGATGCTTCGATTAGGTTTTTTGCTGCTGATCACCAATATGATCATCAAGAGTGCCAATCACCGAAACCGATACCAATCACATGGGTTGGACATATATTTTCTCTGTCGTTATCAAATCACCTTAAATGGCCTGAATTAATTTAGACAAAAACATGTTTTTACATTTTCAAGACAAAAAAAGACTTGTAGCACAGTCAGTCAGTCACTTATATGCACATCAGAAAACCGAACCATTGCCCTAAATAGACTGGCGTCAGTCTTTTTAAATGCATGTAAATGCGTTAGTCTTGCTGAAGGCGAACTGGTTCTAATCGTACTGAAGCACCCAGATAATGCGGTAGAAAACTGACTGCACCTGCATGTAAAAGGCTCAATCGAGCCAATACCGGTAACTGCGGAAGCAGCCTCTGATGATATCATCGCCACAAAGTAACATGCGTAACACCATCAAGCAGTACAATACGTACCAATTAAACTGTGCGTTTTTGTTTTTCATTCCTTTAGCCATTGTGCATAGCCTGTTTTAACTTCGTCTGCTTCACTCCTGCCAGCATTTGTTTACTATTTGTGTTGCTAACAGCTAACCGGAAGAATGCCGATACAAAAGGGTGCATGTTGCCACCTACTATACCGCGTGGAACGAACTTTGCGAGTGCCCAATCGGTTCAGTTTGGCTGGCCCTTTACGTGCAGAATGAATTCAGATTGCTAGCGCATTATCTGGGTGCTTCAGCCCAACTAACACGTTTACATGCATCTAAAAAAACGACGTGTCTTTTTAGGGCAATACTTCGGTTTTCTGATGCGCATGTCAACGCACTGACTGTTGACGCATTTTAACGAGCTTCCCTCGCGGGTTGATTTCACTCACAGATGGAGTAAAAGTTCAGCAGAAATGCTTATTTACACTTTTGTCATTGCACACTTGCGCAAATGACAACATAATCAAATCTTGGGATAAAAACTGACAGCAGATCAGCAAAATCAGTTAAAAAGTCTGGATTAAATTTTGGTGGACGATAGATAAGCATCCCCAAAATTCTAGGAGATAAACCAAAGTTTAAAAAAATGTATTCAAAGCTGTGGAAGGACACTGTAGAGTCAATCTGGTCACAGCAAAAGCAGTCCTTAATGACCCAGGCCAAGCTACCTTCTCTGCCTACAGCTCTGGGGGACTTAAAACAAATATACCCATCTGGTAAGAGTTCAGCACGGACGATAACTTGCCCCTAGGGGATCCATATTTCCACGATGCCAAAGACGTCAAAATTATGAGTTCTAATAAAGTCATTCAGGATGTGAGACTTGCTCATAACCAACCTGGCATTGACAAGTCCGAAACGGGTGACCAGATAAAGCTGCACCCATAGCCATGCAATCCAGAGGGGCACCTGAGGCCTGCAATTTGTCAGTCGGCTCTCCTCCAGGAGACAAGCCTCCGCACCAGAGAACAGCTTGAGCCGACAGTCCGACCCTCCCCCGCCAACGGAATGAGACACGGAACTGGCCTCCAACGTAGATTAGCTGGATCAAACTGGTGATTGCCAGGGATGCTGCCCATAGCAAATCCTCCCATGGAGCTGAGCATGCCAGCTTGCAGCCTTATGAGCCTTCCGCCTCGCTTTCCGACTGCACCTCCTTCTTCGACATGGAACAAACAGACATCTCAGGAACGCTGGCACCTCAGTAAAGGATTTGATGGACCATAGCCAGCCCGGCTGCATGACAGTATCGGAGTGAAGGTAACATTTAACTCCAAGAAGGTCCCCCGGTCATATGTTAGCAGCGGGCAGACAGTTTGCAGAAGGCATAACGAGCGGGCGACACACGATGAGCCATGAGCATCAGCACCATCTTGTCAATCAGCACTGATTTTAAGTTCAAACAAGGTAAGAACTGAAAGGTTAAAATGGTCATTGATTTAAGATGCACACATTATTATTTATTATCTTATTTCCATTTGACAATTACCTCTGCCCTGAATGGCATCCCAGCTGTACTCCTACTCCCACACAATAGCCTTGCTGACCTCCAACACTGAGGAAATGAGCCCAATTGATGGCCTCCTGGATCTCACCTACATTGGGTGTCATCACCTGACCAACAAGCATCAGACACACTAACAATGTTTTCTGTTTACATGAGACCAGAAAGGAATTCTGCATGATTTCATAATCCCCACAACATCACCGCGTTAGAATAAAGATGATAAATTAAAACGTAGCGTTAACTCACCACTACAGGTTTCTCCAGCTGGACTTGATTTGATTTGATCAGTGGGATCAACTTGCGCCCCATTTCTGACCTCTTATAAGCACTATAAATTACATTTAGTGATGACAGTCTTAAATAATCATCATTTCACTGTGATACTGGTGTTGTGAAACAGACATACTTACATGAACCAAATTCTGTTTTCCAGGGATAATGATGTGGTTCTGACAAGTGCTTCAACCACCTTTTCACTGAACAAACAGCACAGATTCTTAAACACCTGAAATAAAGATTTTTATTTGTCACATATACACACATCTTGGTATCCTATTGTGTGGTTAATAACAGAAACCCTTTTCTACTTGGGAGCAAACTTACCTTTTGTTTCTTGTTTAATTGGTTTTCTGAAACCACTGCATCCTTTTTTATGTCTGTTTTCTGGCTCTCAAGTCCCATGCTGGTTGCTAAAATATAGATATGATTTAAATAGGAATCAAATAAGACGTTAAAATTAGTTCACTTTTTCATATCTGTTACACACCTAGGACAGCCTCCTCCTCAGGCTTTGGGTCTTTTGGTTCATGAATGTCACCCAACATATAACCCAGCTCGTGGAGGGCATATTTAACACGAATACATTTGTGATCAAATGTCTTTGCCCACTCTTTGCAGCGATTCTTAAGGGAGACAAAAACAGCAGATAAAAATGCAGTGAGAATGCACTTTTCTACATTCTTTCAAAGTATTTTGGATTTGCAGCGAACATGTTTTACCGGGTAAGATTAACGTTAAAATATTTCATGGGGAAGACAGGGACTGGAATAAATGTGATATGTTTATACTTATTGATCATCCTGATGGATGGATGGATATTTCACCATGTAGGACGTGCGTGCGGTTCCGTCCACTGTAGTGAAATGTGAGATAATTATTTACAATAATATTGTTTCAATGTAGGACTACGTGTGTTAAATTGCGGTATTTATTTAGTATGATGAGCGTAAACATTATAGCTTGTCTCATCCCGTGTGTGAGTAGCATCTGAACCCGGTGACCCCACCAGCGACAAAAACTGGTCGGGCTCCGGACTTTTTTTGTTTTTTTCTTAATCAGCTCCGGTGTAAAGTGAAACGCTGTTTATCGGAGAAAGTTATAAATCCAGCCGAGTGAATTCTGGCAAACTCGGCAACTTGTTTATATCAGTGAACAGCAGCGGGGAGAACGTAAGCTAACGTTCGTAAGCTAGCTAACACGTAACTTTTGTAAATACTGCTCTCTATGAGCCCCACAGGTGCGCTAAATCTTCCCACAAGTGAACTGGGCTTGAACTAGTTGAAGCCAGGCTAAACATCGCAAAAAACAACCATGACAACAACAAAAAAAACTATTTCAGGCACTACTTTCCCCTTTATTTAGTACTCGTGTCCCTGACTGTTTACATGCTTTTGCCAACCAACGTGGCGGACCCACGTGATTATGTGACGTAGATGCAAATGGTCAATATCGAGTTAATTTTCATCTATTGTACGATTAATTGATTTATTAATTATCGTCCCAACTCTACTAAATATAATTGTGATAATAATAATAATAATAACAGCTCTGACCATCTGTGGTAGAACGAGTAAAACCGCAACACCGAAGGTCTCAGTCATCCATACGTGTCCCTCATCCACTAATTATTTTACCCATTAAACAATTATTTCGGTGGAAAAACAGCTGTGTCACATTATTGGTGCTAAAACACCAATGACCGACAGGAATTTGACATTGTAGAATGGTTGATTTTGTGTTATTATTTGTGTTATTATAGCTCCGGTGGTCTAGTGGTATGAGTGTCCGCCCCGCCTGGGACTGGGAGATCAGGGTTCGATTCCCGGTCGGGTCATACCAAAAACTTTGAAAAAATGGGACCCAATGCTTCCTCGCTTGACACTCAGCATTAAGGGGTTGGATTGGGGGGTTAAACCACCAAATAGTTCCCGAGCGCGGCCACAGCTGCAGCTCACCGCTCCCACCATGGGCATGGGTCAAATGTGGAAATGTAATTTCACCAGTGTGTGATGATGACTTGGGACTTTAACTTTATTTTGTAATCACAATAGGGCTTGGGATCACACGTGATTATGCGTTGCGTTCTGGGACGTGGCAGACATGTTGGAAGCCTCACGGGTGTAAATAAACCGTGGAAACAAACAGTAAATCGCAGAGAAGAAGCAGATTTGGGGGAAAGAATGTGTTAAACAACATGTTAAAATCCCGAAAATGATGCGGAATATACAGGGATACATTAAATAAGGAAGCCAGGGACCGGTATGTGGACAAAATCAGGATTATAAACGGTTTCGATCCATATGAAAGACCCAAGACTGGAGCACCGACGACAACTTGCTGCTGCCGCAGCTCTGCATAACAGATATTTTCGGCTTTCTTGTTTGTGGTGTGAGCGGATGTAAACGTCCGGATGAGAGGTATATGTTTAATTTGCTGGTTTTTCTAGTAAAACAATCAAAATTGTCATCCCATATAAGAAGGGTAGAAGAAGAAGTTGTGTTTCATTAGCATTAGCCTACCGGTGTGTGTGTATCTATATGAGTCGGTATGCATGTCCGGGTTGAACTAAAGAAACGATGTATAAAAAAATGTATATCATCTGTAACTTACCCGAATGAAAATGCAAAGAATAGACTCTCAAGACCGGGATACTCTGGAGAGTCTTTACAGCTGCGATCCCAGGTTATGCATTCAAGCAGGGAAACGGTGAAAAGTTAGCCCGTTTTTTTACCATTTTTCCACTGGCGATCATGATAATGTTGCGCTGTTGCACCTCACAACACAGCAACAATTTATCATGGGTGAATAATAAGCGATCAAATTAATAATAGATTAAATTAAGCCACAAGACTGAACACGCTGTTGTCTGAAGTTACAATAAACAAGTAACGAGGCTTCCAACATGGCGGCCGATGACGACACGATCATGAGCCCTATTTTTACTCTTCCCATTTTTATGTTATTAATAAATTTGAATTTATCCATCCATCCATTTTCTAGCCTACCTGTTGGGATTTTTCCATCCATCCATTTTCGGCCGATTATCCGGAGTCGGGTCGCGGGGGCAGCAGCCTAAGGAGGGAAGCCCAGACCTCCCTCTCCCCAGCCACTTGGGCCAGCTCCTCCGGGGGAATCCCAAGGCGTTCCCAGGCCAGCCGAGAGACATAATCTCTCCAGCGTGTCCTGGGTCTTCCTTTGGGTCTCCTCCCGGTTGGACGTGCCCGGAAAACCTCACCAGGGAGGCGTCCAGGAGGCATCCTAATCAGATGCCCGAGCCACCTCAACTGGCTCCTCTCGATGTGGAGGAGCAGCGGGTCTACTCTGAGCCCCTCCCGGATGACCGAGCTTCTCACCCTATCTCTAAGGGAGAGCCCAGCCACCCTGCGAAGAAAACTCATTTCGGCCGCTTGTATTCGCGATCTTGTTCTTTCGGTCACTACCCAAAGCTCGTGACCATAGGTGAGGGTAGGAACGTAAATCGACCGGTAAATTGAGAGCTTCGCCTTTCGGCTCAGCTCCCTCTGCACCACAACAGACCGGCACAACGCCCGCATCACTGCAGACGCAGCACCAATCCGCCTGTCGATCTCACGCTCCACCCTTCCCTCACTCGTGAACAAGACCCCGAGATACTTGAACTCCTCCACTTGGGGCAGGACCTCGTCCCTGACCTGGAGAAGGCATTCTACCCTTTTCCGACTCAAGACCATGGTCTCAGATTTAGAGGAGCTGATTTTCATCCCAGCTGCTTCACACCCGGCTGCGAACTGCTCCAGCGAAAGCCGGAGATCACGTTCTGATGAAGCCAACAGGACCACATCATCTGCAAATAGCAGAGACCTGATCCTTAGGTCACCAAAACGGATCCCCTCACCACCTTGGCTGCACCTAGAAAGTCTGTCCATAAAAGTTATGAACAGAATCGGTGACAAAGGGCAGCCTTGGCGGAGTCCAACTCTCACCGGAAACAAGCCCGACTTACTGCCGGCAATGCGGACCAAGCTCTGACACTGGTTGTACAGGGACCTAGCAGCCCGTATCAAGGGGCCTGGTACCCCATACTCCCCGAGTACCCCCCACAGGGCCCCCCGAGGGACGCGGTCGAACGCCTTCTCCAAATCCACAAAACACATAGATTGGTTGGGGGAACTCCCACATCCTCCAGGACCCCCCTAAGGGTATAGAGCTGGTCCACATTGCTCTTCCTGTAGGTTCGAGGTTCAACAATCCGACGGACCCTCCTCTCCAGAACCCCTGAATAGACCTTACCAGGGAGGCTCAGGAGTGTGATCCCCCTGTAGTTGGAACACACCCTGCGGTCCCCCTTTTTAAATAGGGGCACCACCACCCCGGTCTGCCAATCCAGTGGAACTGCCCCCGATGTCCACGCGATATTGCAGAGCCGCGTCAACCAACACAGCCCCACAACATCCAGAGCCTTAAGGAAATCCGGGCGGATCTCATCCACCCCCGGAGCCTTGCCACCGAGGAGTTTTTTGACCACCTCAGTGACCTCTGCTCCAGAGATTGGAGAGCCCAACCCAAAACCCCCAGACTCTGCTTCCATCCTGGAAGACGTGCCGGTGGGATTGAGGAGGTCTTCGAAGTACTCGGCCCACCGATTCACAACGTCCCGAGTCGAGGTCAGCAGCACACCCTCCCCACTGTAAACAGTGTTGGTAGTGCACTGCTTTCCCCTCCTGAGGCGCCGGATGGTGGACCAGAATCTCCTCGAAGCCGTACGGAAGTCTTGTTCCATGGTCTCACCGAACTCCTCCCACGCCCGGGTTTTTGCCTCCGCGACCACCCGAGCCGCATTCCGCTTGGACTGCCGGTACCCATCAGCTGCCTCCGGAGTCCCACGGGCCAAAAGGACCCGATAGGACTCTTTCTTCAGCTTGACAGCATCCCTAACCGCCGGTGTCCACCAGCGGGTTCGGGGGTTGCCGCCACGACAGGCACCGGCCACCCTGCGGCCACAGCTACGGTCAGCCGCCTCGACAATGGAGTCACGGAACATGGCCCATTCGGACTCAATGTCCCCCGCCTCCCCCGGGACGTGTTCGAAGTTCTGTCGGAGGTGGGAATTGAAGCTCCTTCTGACAGGAGACTCTGCCAGACGTTCCCAGCAGACCCTCACAACACGTTTGGGTCTGCCAGGTCTGACCGGCATCTTCCCCCACCATCGAAGCCAACTCACCACCAGGTAGTGGTCAGTTGACAGCTCCGCCCCTCTCTTCACCCGAGTGTCCAAGACATGCGGCCGCAGATCAGATGAAACGACAACAAAATCGATCATCGACCTGCGGCCTAAGGTATCCTGGTGCCAAGAGCACATATGGACACCTTTATGCTTGAACATGGTGTTTGTTATGGACAATCCATGACGAGCACAGAAGTCTAATAACAGAACACCACTCGGGTTCAGATCAGGGGGGCCGTTCCTCCCAACCACACCTCTCCAGGTCTCACTGTCATTGCCCACGTGAGCATTGAAGTCCCCCAGCAGAACGAGGGAGTCACTCGAAGGAGCGCTTTCCAGTACCCCCTCCAGGGACTCCAAAAAGGGTGGGTAGTCTGAGCTGCAGTTTGGTGCATAAGCACAAACCACAGTCAGGACCCGTCCCCCCACCCGAAGACGGAGGGAGGCTACCCTCTCGTTCACCGGGGTAAACCCCAATGTACAGGCACCAAGATGGGGGGCAAGAGGTATGCCCACCCCTGCTCGACGCCTCTCAGTGGGAGCAACTCCAGAGTGGTAGAGAGTCCAACCCCTCTCAAGGAAACTGGTTCCAGAGCCAGAGCCATGCGTTGAGGTGAGTCCAACTATATCTAGTCGGAACCTCTCAACCTCACACACCAACTCCGGCTCTTTCCCCACCAGAGAGGTGACATTCCACGTACCAAGAGCCAGCTTCTGTAGCCGAGGATCAGACCGCCAAGGTCCCCGCCTTCGGCTACCGCCCTTTCTACATTGCAACCGACCCCTTTGGCCCCTCCCACGGGTGGTGGGCCCATGGGAAGGGGGACCCACGTCTCCTCTTCGGGCTAAGGTCGGCCGGGCTCCATGGGTGAAAGCCCGGCCACCAGGCGCTCGCCAGCGTGCCCCACCTCCAGGCCTGGCTCCAGAGGGGGACCCCGGTGACCCGCGTCCGGGCGAGGGAACACTGGTTCCATTTATTGAACTCATCATAAGGGGTATTTTGGGCTGCGCTTTGTCTGATTTTGAATTAATTTATTATTTATTTAATTATTTGATTACTTTTTTTGTCCTTGTGAAACGCCTTGTGATTTTGCTTGAGAAGCCCTATATAAAAGATCATTTATTATTATTATCATTATTGGAGGATTTCTCAGAGCGTGCACTCCGGAGGGAATGGGTCTTCCATGAGCGCAGCGCACTGATCCGATTCCTGAAGGATATCCAACTTACACACATCTTTTCATTTTTTTTTTACTGAATTTATTGACATGGGAGAATTTATATCGGGTAGAGTCAGAAATTTTAATAACGATAAATTAAATGAATATAGTCATTTAATGTCACTCGGGGAAAAGATATTGTATGGTTTACCTTTATTTATATTTTTAATTATAAATTAATTTATTTCATTAATACAATGTTTATATAAATAATTTTCTCAAACAAATGAATAAAACACAAACAGGAAGTCTTTTACTTTGATAGACGCCTCTGCAGCAGATGATGGTTTATTCTGATAAAAATTGGGTTCTAGAACACAATAATATGACATACAAATGTCACAAAAATATGATAATATATAAAAACATATGACACAAAGGAAGACCCAGGACACGCTGGAGAGATTATGTCTCTCGGCTGGCCTGGGAACGCCTTGGGATTCCCCCGGAGGAGCTGGCCCAAGTGGCTGGGGAGAGGGAGGTCTGGGCTTCCCTCCTTAAGCTGCTGCCCCCGCGACCCGACTCCGGATAAGCGGGAGAAAATGGATGGATGGATGGATGGATGGATGACATAAAAATATGTCATAAAAATATGTCATATGTGTCTAAACGCCGTTTGAAGTAAACGTTTTTGGAGTCGGAAAAGTCGAATCTGTCAATCACTTTCCAACTTTAACCAAGTGGAACTGTGCTGGCGGTAACATTTCCAAATACGCATTTTACATTTCAATAAAGAAAACAAATGTAAAATAACGAGAGCTGTATTTTTCAGCACGCTGTTTCAAGGTTGACGACAATCAAAAGCTTTTAAATAAATTTTAAGAACTCCCAGCCCCCTCAATAATTTAGCCGTTGGTCGATAGCTTAGTAGCAGTTTGCTAATGGTAACAGTCCCAGCCCCAGCGTCAGGGGGTCAATTAGAGGGGCATTGCCCCCCCAGCCGTACCTCCTTGCCCCCCCACTGGCTGTCAGAGTGGATTTTTTTTTTTTTTCCCAGCTGAATTTTTTTGGGAGGAGTCACAATTTGTTTTGTGTGTAACATTGTTTTAATTTATATTCAGCTAACTGAAATGAATAAAATTTAAAATACAAAATAAATATTTTAAGATACGCCTCGGCTTGAGTCATGTGACACATGCGCGCGCTGCCACAAGTGACGCACCGACGTCTGTTTGCGTTAGGAAACGGTTATCACGAAAAACGAATATCACGACACAAACAATGGATATAAGGAAATTCTTCCGATCGCCACCACCACAAAGTAAAAGTAAAACGGCACTAGCAACAGCTGAGCAGGAGGAGAGCCATATTCCCGCAGCTGAGAAGAAGCCAGCAGCCGGTGAGCAGCCACAGCTAACTAGCGTTAGCAACACAGAGGCGCAACTTCCCCCAATGGAGCCGGAGCATGCAGATTATAGCGCCAATCCCAGCTGCAGCAGCGGGCTCTCCCAAACCCGAGGTCATGGTCACAACGGTCCTCCGGATGATTTAGGTGAGGACAAGCCCGCCCAGATTATTTTAAAGAAGTTTCCCTCTCGCCTTTTCAAGGGTCAGAAACGCTCGTTTGTTGCCCTGTGGTACAACCATAGAGACTGGTTAGAATATAGTGTTAAAGCTGATGCTGCATTTTGTTTTCCATGTCGAAAGTTTGGGACTGTAGAGTCTGTGTTCACGAAAACTGGCTATTGTGACTGGAAACACGCAGCAGAGAGAGGATTGCGCAAGCATCAAGAGTGTAAAGAACACATGGAAAGTGTGGCAAAGTGGCGAGAGAAAATGAAGAGGGCTGATTCAGGACTGGAGATTTCTACCCTTGTGAATGAAGGCCAACTAGCCAGAAATCGGTACTACATAGGTGCCATTATCGACATGTTACAGTTCTTGGCCATAAACCGATTGCCTCTCAGAGGGAGTGTGGAAGCATTTAACTCTCAAGGTGATGCAAGCTGTGGTCTTTTTTTTGTCATTGTTCGAGTATTCTGTGAGAAAAGACCCAGAGCTTGAGAAGATACTGCAAACAATTCCACAAAATGCCAGATATACATCACATGACGTACAAAACGAACTAATTAAGATAATGAGTGATATTTTAACTGAAGAAATTGTACATGAAGTCAGTGATTCATGGTTTACCATTAAAGTTGATGGCACCCGAGACCCCACAGGCTGTGAAAACATTTCCATCGTCATCCGCTTTGTAGCAGAAGATTTGGAAGTTAGGGAGTGTTTACAAACTATTGCTACTGCAGACGTGGGAGATGCCAAAACTCTTGCTAACACTGTAATCACAGAGCTGCACAGAGTTGGTTTAAATACATCTAAAATTCTGAGTCAGGTGTATGACGGAGCTTCTGTTATGTCTGGGAAGCATGGTGGGGTTCAGAAGATACTGCAGGACACGTTGGCCAGAGAGATACCCTATGTCCATTGTTTCAATCATCAGCTCCATCTAGTGGTGATAAATGCAATGTCGAGCGAGGGAGCAATAGAGGACTTCTTTGGAGTTTGTGGGTCTCTCTACAAATTTATTAAGAAACTCACTGTTGCAGTCCACTATAAAGGAGACATAATAAAACGTCTGCTTGAACAGCGCTGGACTGGCCATCTAGCTACTGTCACAGTTGTGCTTAAGTCATTCGATGACATTTTCTCTCTGTTGTCAGAGATTGACAGCAATCGTGCCTTTGGAACTGACTTACGAATAGAGGCAGCAGGTCTGATTCGGGCTGTTTCAGAGCCAAGCTTTGAATTCATTGGCCGCTTTGAGCAGAAATCTTGCAGCTGCTTGATGCCCCCAACAAAATGCTTCAGTCAGAACAAATAGATTTGCTCTCTGGGATGCAGTTAGTGAAAAGTGCATCTGAATGTGTTGCACAACTGCGCTCAGAAAGTGAGTTTAACAACATCATGGGACAGTGTAAAGAGACAGAAAGGCCGCAAAAGAGGAAGAGGACAGTTAACAAAAGTCTCCAAGGATATGTTGTTGAAGAGACTGTTGGCCAGCAGCAGAGTGATACTGACCAGGGTGACACTGAATTGCAGAGATTATTCTACAGCACCCTGGACGTGGTTGGGGAAGAGATAAGCAAACGTTTCAGTGAACGCAACAGTGAGCTAATGGCTGCCCTTCAATCTCTGGACCCAAACAGTGAGACATTTCTTGATGTCAAACATGTAAACCCCATTCTGACTTTATCAAGCACCGAAATCATTGAAGCAGAGTTTGTGGTTGCTCGCCAGTTCCTCAAAGCAAACATGACCACCGACAATGAAACCTGGACAATATCACGGATTATCAAGACATTCCACAGCGCACTGGAGGCTATGCCAAGTGTGATGAGGGCCTTTAAACATGCTCTGACTTTTGGAGCATCAACAGCCATGTGTGAACATTCTTTTTCTACTTTAAAAAGTGTTCTCACAGACAATAGACTCAGCATGCTGCACCAACGTAAAGCACATTTAGTGCAGCTGGCCTTTGAAAGAGACTTAACTAAAAGATTTGCTACTGAATGGAAGGAAGCAGTAATGAGGAGGTTCAACTCTGGGAGACGCCGACTGCAGCTCTACTAAGGGGTGAGTAAAGAAAATATTTATTTAAATTTCATGTGGACTTTCAGTCAGTGAAATTGCTTTAACAAAAAATGATGTCATTAATCACTGTTGTCTTACAGGAATTGATGAACAGCAACCCATCCCTGTTCCAGATTGAATCCTTGATCCAGCACTACATCTCATTTGAGCAAGAAATCGATGATATTGAGTCTGAGATTGCTTTTGGGCCAGTTGAACTGTCAACAGGTAAAGTAGCCGTGATGTTTTTGGGTAATAAGTAACGAAAGTTTTACTTCATCTAAAGATTTTATTCTGATTTTTATGTAAATTTTGACAAAGTTTAGCCTATCAGCTAAAGTTAAATCAAAAGGGACAGGGTTCTCTGGGGAAAGATTAGGTATTTTTCTGGTGATGTTTGTGATGCCAAATCATGATACAAACATGAATCTATAAAAGAGACAGTCACACAAAATCCACAACAGTTACACTTTCAAAATTAGACATACATGACAACCATAGAACATTAAAGTCATCGACCGTTCCCCTCAGATAATGTCTTATTCTCTCTAGATGAACATGACCCATTGTATCCATGACCCAGTGTTCGTATGTAGGCAGATGGGAGTCTCTTGGCCAAGGAAGAGCACAAAGCAATCATATGTAGATGAATTTTATCCAAAGAAGCATCTATTATGACCACTGCAAACAAAGCAGGCAAAGGGTCTCGGTGCACAATGGTCCCACAAATGTTGGAGAATGCATTAAAAATAGACCACCAATATCTTTGTATAGTCCTGGGCAGGTCCAGAAGATGTGAAGAAGTGTGGCACATGACCATCTGCAATGCTCGCAAGTCGAGTCCAAGTCTGGTTTAATCTTAGACAACTTGTCTTTGGACCAATGCAAACGGTGCACCACTTTGAACTGAATGACTCTGAGTCACAAGGAGATGAATAGAAAACTAAAATCTTGTCTTGTGAAAACAGGTCCTTTAAAAAATGCTCTGAAAGCTGAGATCAAAGCCTGGAAAGAACAGATTTGCAGATACCTGCAGCAGACGTACATAAGGAAAATGATTGACACCAGTATACAGACTAATGAACAGTGGGAACAACTGTCACATCCTGTTGCTGATCTGGAAGATTTTTGGCGTTCATCAGAGGTTCTGTGTCAGCTCAGAGAGAATTACAGACACTGAAATAACCCTGATTGCAATTAAGGTATGACCTTAATCTTTTGCATAAAGAACACATGACACACTTGGAGTAAAACCCGACTAATACTGGAAGACTGTATTTTACAGGATGCCTATGAAATTCTGACCAAATATAAAGCAGATATAGATGAAAAGGAAAGAGAGGAAGTTCACAATCTGTGGAAACTCTTCACAGATCTTCTGTCCAGGGCTGTTAGTATTATTGCGTCAAGTTTTACAACATGTTCCTATGCTTATATGATTTACTGATGGATTCATGACTTTGACTTCCTTAGATGTCAGTGAACAATGAGCTTCATCGAAAGGAGCCAGAGTTAGAAAAAACACTGACGAGATCTGTTGGTGTTTTTAAAAAGGAAGTCAACACGTTCATGAACCAGAATGAGCGACTGAGATTGCCCGTTACATATTTTGATAGTCTGCATCAGAAAAAGTTAGTTACAACTAGGGGTGTTCCAAAAAGGGTACTTCACGATTCGATTCGATTATGGGAGCTTCGATGCTTCGATTATAATGGTTGTTGATTGGATTTGATTACTGGTGCCACGATTCTTCGATTATTGACATTTTTAATGCTTTTTTTTCATACGAGATTGATTGTCTTCTTCCTTGTCTACATTTGTAAATAAATAACCTACCAATTAACTCAGCTCCTCTAAAACTACTCTCAGTAACTAAATACTTTTTTTTTTTTACATTAAACTATTTTTCAAAGACAAAATCTTATTTTATGACTGTATGACTTGTGTAAATATTTGCACTTTGACCAACTTAACTTCGATCAGGGAAAGCTTTAAACATTTAAAACCTGCTAGGGAAACATTTTTTCTCTCCTTCCTTTACTTTATTTAACAACAGAACATTATTAGAAAACAGTTCAATATCGTGCACAACAACATGCTAGCACCGCAACTGTCTTACAGCTTTGGAGATATTGAATAACATTTCATTTCTACTGCCAACAATGTAATGGTGGCATGTCTATAATGTACGGGTTGGTAATAATCCAGTTTAAATTACGTTCACAGATAGAAGTGTATGTGAATTACATAGTACAACGGCTTGCCATAGGCCTGTAACGGTGTGTTGCGCAATCTCGAAGCAACAACAACATGAGTCCCGGTAGCTGCTGTGGCTCTGCTCCATAGCGCTGCAGACAGCTACGAACAGTGGCGGCGCTAGGGGGCGCTATAGCTACCCCTGGATTAGTCATTGCACCCCCATAGCACCCCCAAGAAAATATTAGATTTTTTTTTTTACGTGTGGATGTGATAATATTTAACATACAAAACAAAAATAATCAATAAATTATCATATATAGATAGTAAAAACTTAAACCAAAACAGGAAATTGACGTTAACCTTTGACCTCATTTCCCACCTGCTAACGAGTGAAAGGTAGAGCTGATAGAGCTGAGAGAGAGTGGTAAAATGGATCGGTTTTTGTTGCCAAAAATTCCACGGGTTCAGTCAGAAACTAATGAATCTTTGGAAGTGATCTCAGACCAACAAAAACCTACGGATCGTGATGAAGAGAGTCAACCCTCGACTGCCGCAGCAGTCGAAGATTTTGCCGCTGGAAATGCTAACGCTAACATTAGCACTAGCACTGGACCGCTAGATATTAGCAGGAATCCCCAAGATGGCCCAAGAAGACCAATTCTTTCTAAATATCCTTCACGTCTGTTTGGAGTTCAACAAAGAAGTTTCAGCAAAGGTTGGCTGGATCAGTATATGTGTTTGGAATATAGTGTGAGCAAAGATGCTACGTTTTGCTTTGCTTGTCGGCATTTTCTAAAGGGAGGCTATGGATTTCACTTGGAGCCCGCATTTACAACACTTGGCTTCAGTAACTGGCGGAAAGCAGCTGCATCTTTGAAAAACCATCATGAAAGCGCTGGACACAAATTTTCTATGGAGGCATGGAGTGAGTTTAAATTAAAACAAAAAAGTGGCTCAAAACTCCCAAACATGCTGGATAAGGGACATTCAATACTGGTTCAGGAGAACCGAAGATACATGATGGGTGTGGTGGAAAGTTTGCACTATAGCTTGCCAGGGGATTGCACAGCGCGGTCACAGTGAGGATGGGGATTCAGCAAACAAAGGTAATTTTCGTGAGATGTTGGATGTTATTGGAAAGTTTGATTCAACAGTCCAAAAGAAACTGGCCACAAATCCATCTAATGCAAAGTATGTTCATCATGATATACAGAACGAGATATTTAACATAATGGCTGAAATGATAAGAAAACAAATCAGCGACGAGGTGAAGGAAGCTGAATATTTTGCCATATTGGTGGATGAAAGTAAGGACATCAGCAAAAAAGAACAAATTTCAGTTATAGTGCGTTATTTGCAGCCAGAGTCAGAGAAAGTGGTGGAGGAATTTCTGCATTTTACCCCAGCAGATGGATTGGATGCAGACTCACTATTTGACAGCATCAAGCTGACTCTCAGCCGGTGTAATATTGACATTAACTGTTGCATCGGCCAGTGCTATGATGGCGCTACAGTTATGTCTGGATGCAACAACGGAGTGCAGGAAAAGTTTAAAAAAAAGGTGCCACAAGCAGTTTATATACATTGCAATGCTCACAGGCTGAATCTTGTGTTAGTTGACTGTGTGCATAATGTTGTTGCTGCAGCAGATTTTTTTGAGACACTGCAAATGCTTCACAGGTTTTTTTCAGGATCAGTGGTCCATGATCTTTTTATGAAAAAGCAAGATGAGCTTATGTCAGCAGGGCAGCGCATAGAGCTCAAGAGACTGAGTGACACTCGCTGGGCATGCCAGTATGATTCAATATGCGCTGTCAAAAAAACACTCCCAGCAGTCATGGCTACACTGTGCGAAATTGCTCAGCAGAAAAATGCAAAACGGAGAACAGAGGCTAAAGCAGTCAGAGCACTCATAGATGACAAGTTTGTTCTGCATCTTGTTCTTTTTGAGGATGTTTTTAGAACAACTAAATTCATGTCTGATCAGCTACAGTCTCCCAATTTGGATCTTGTGGCAGCAGATGACCTGGCCCGTGCTGTAATCTCTGCAATATCAGAAAAGCGCACAGAAGAAAAATGGGAAATGCTCCGAAAGCAAGCTGAGGACCTGTGCATGAAGACTGGAGTAGCAACACAGACTACACAACGGGAGAAAAGGCAAACTCAAACAGCCAAACACCTGGAGGGTTTTATTGTGGATGCCCCAATAGAAAGAACTGTTTTTGCAGCATGGATGACCTGAAAACACAATCCTTCTATCCTGTTATAGATAGGATGTTAACGGAGCTCCAGCGGCGTTTTTCATCAGAAACAAACAATGTCCTGAGAGGTTTGCCAGCACTAAGCCCCAAACATTCATTCTTCCTCGACAAACAATGCATTCTGCCTATGGCCCATCACTATAGAGTCAGTGAAGAGAACTTGGCAGCAGAACTCCACCAGGTTCGCCGGTTGCTGCAAAAGAAAGAAGAGCAGGGGCATACCATAAACAACACTCAGGAGTTCCTATCTCTTATGCGGCCTTACAAAGATGCATTTCAGGACTTATTTAAACTGATATCCATTTCTTTGACCCTTCCTGTCACATCAGTGAGCTGTGAGCGCAGTTTTTCATGTTTGCGTCGTCTAAAAAACGACCTGAGGAACAGCAGTGGGGACAGTCGAACAAGTGATCTGGGACTTCTTGCTATTAACCCATTAAGAACAAGGACACTGGACAGCAGCAGAATTATTGACACCTTTACCCTCAACCACAACAACAGGCGGATTGTCCTGTTATGAAGACATCTGATGGTAAGTTAAATATTTTCCCTTTAATGCAGTTGATGTTGCAGACAAAGTTTGTTTTCATGGTTAGCCTGCATCTGGGGAACACAGTTGATTCATTGCAACACTATAGATGGTTTTTTGTGTGGCTGTGTGTGTTTATGATTTCATGGACTAAGTCAGCGATTGTTCATATGTTTATGGTATATATTAATGATTGTTTCAGATGTTTAGGTTTTGTGCACGCATGTGTGTCTGCTAGAGTTGAAGGTGTTTTATAGAACAGTAAGTACGCATGACCACTTCCTTCATAGCACCCTCAATAAAAATGCAAGCTCCTTCATAGCACCTGCAGAAAAAAAATTCTGGAGCCGCCACTGGCTACGAATAAACAGGATGGTGGGACTTTTCTTCTGCTTGTAGAGTTTAGTCACTCTTAGTTCCAAGATCGTGTTTTTTTGGAACCCACGGCGTGAGTCTGCTATCCGCTAGCTTAGTTAGCATTAGCCAATCTGCTCGTAGCTGCGCGTTTGATCCCAAACTTTGGACCGTTTCTGCTGGTTCCTCTATTTTGCTCCACAGCACCTAGATTACCACATTGTGTGCCAGTAAAAAGCATCTTCCTTACACAAAAACAAATAACTTACTTACAGTATATCAGTAGAAGTTTCTTTAAGTCTTTCTGTTTTCTACAGGCTGGTTTACTACAACAGTAGAATAAAATACTGAAATTATGGTTTATTGTTTTGTGCCACCCCAAGATTTTTAGTAGCCCCATCTGGCCACCCCTGTGAAAAAATTCTGGAGGCGCCACTGGGCCCGACGTCCTGTAGTGGGCCCTGTGCTCATTGCCCAGCACCGTAGAGCTAGACTGGCATTTGCTCAAGAACACCAGAATTGGCAAGTCCGCCACTGGCGCCCTGTACTTTTTACAGACAAGAGCAGGTTCACCCTGAGCACCTGTGATAGACGTGAAAGAGTCTGGAGAAGACAAGGAGAACGTTATGCTGCCTGCAACGTCGTTCAACATGACAGGTTTGGTGGTGGGTCAGTGATGGTCTGGGGAGGCATATCCATGGAGGGACGCACAGACCTCTACTGCCTAGGAAATGGTGCTCTGACTGCCATAAAGTACCCAGATGAAATCCTTGAACCCTTTGTCAGACCCTACGCTGATGCAGTAGGTCCTGGTTTTCCCCTAATGCACGACAATGCCCGGCCTCATGTGGCAAGAGTATGCAGGCAGTACCTGGAGGATGGAGGAATTGAAACAATTGAATGGCCTTCACGATCCCCTGACTTAAACCCAATAGAACATCTGTGGGACATTATGTTTGGGTCCATTAGGCGGCGCCAGGTTGCTCCTCAGACTGTACAAGAGCTCAGGGATGCCCTCACACAGATCTAGGAGGAAATGCCACAAGACACCATCCGTTGTCTCATTAGGAGCATGCCCCGACGTTGTCAAGCATGCACACAAGCTCGTGGTGGCCACACAAGATACTGAAAAGCATTTTGAGTTGCAGAAATTAAGTTTTTGAAATAATGGACTATCCTGCCACATCTTCATTTCACTCTGATTTTAGGGTGTCTACACAATTGAGCCCTCTGTAGGCTGAAAACTTTTATTTCCATTAAAAGACTTGGCATCCTTTTGTTCCTAAGACATTGCCCTGTCGTTATTTGTATAGATATCCAACTTCATATTGAGATCTGATGTATCTAATGTGTTTCTGTAAAGTGTTCCTTTAATTTTTGTGAGCAGTGTATATTAGTATTTGTTTTTGCTTTTTTTTCATAGATCTGTTAAACAAATTCAGCCCTGCTCAAACATATACAAATTTCAATTATTTTGATAATTTTAACCCTTGAAATGCCAGTTTTATTACTATAAGTCATTTCTGTGATTAATAAAAAAACAAAACACTAAAAATGAGTTATTTTCTAAAAAAAAAAAAACTTTTTGTGCATGGGGCATTTATTACAAAGCATAAAACATATTTTGGGTGAGTGAAATATATTTTTTTCAATCAGCCTTGGACATGTCAAGAATGGATTAAAATATCACATTTTATGCTTTATTAGTTTTTGTGTAGCAACAGATTTAAACCTTCTTGTGCCTCTTCAGGACAAAAATGTCCCATTGACTTCAATGCAAACCACAGATTTTCATTCTGTAACCTCTCTGCAAAAAATAATCATGCATTCTGTGATATTAGGATTTCATTTATGATAAAAGTAGTCAAATTTGTCATTTTTACTGTTCACCACCAAAATCAGCCATTTTTCCATTAGTGGCAGAAGCAGAAGATCTAAAGAAAATGTAACGTTTTCTTACAGGGGCCCACTAATGGAAAAATGATTGATTTTGGTGGTGAACAGTAAAAATAACAAATTTGACTACTTTTATCATAAATGAAACCCTAATATCACAGAATACATGATTATTTTTTGCAGAGGCTACAGGATCAAAAACTGTGGTTTGCATTGAAGTCAATGGGATATTTTTGTCCTCTAAAGTCTCAAGTGTGTAGTGTTTTTTTTTCATAGTGTTCCCTTTATCTATTTTCAAAATTCCAAATGAAATTTAAAAATGTGTCAAGAGAGTGGTTTTGCGACAAAAATGGTATCATATGCGCAAACGCTGTTAAAATGGCATCCAGATGAATTGGGAAAAAAATGCCCAAATGGACAAAAATGTCCCTAATGAAGCCTGAGGGTTAAACTTTTATACCTTTACATGTTTTTGCTGCCTCAGCTGCTTGACCAGGGTTATCTTGATGTGTTCCATTTCGTAACCGATGTTTTGCAACTACTACATGAACAATTGAAAACAAATAACCATCTGATGCAAACATGACAAATTATAATAGTTTATAAAAGGCATTTGCATAAACTGTTGTTAAATATTTGAGGTCTGAGCTTTTTGAAGGTTGAAATCTGCTCTGGAATTTATCCATTAGTTTGATTTTTTTTCCACGAAAACCTCTGCCTGGTTCTCTAAACTGACAATGTTCAGACTGTCGTGTACTGTTGATAACTAGCCTACTCCGTGTAACTCCACTTGAGGAAATCTAAACTATTCTATCAGTTTAGCAACATTTGCTAGTTATACATTTTCTATTTGTTTGTCTCCATCTTTCTAAATGTGCCTGTCTGCTTTTATAGGACATTTGCATATCAGCTGTGAAGGAGAAGGATATCAAGGCCAAGTTATCACAGATCAAAGAGCTGTGGTCTGGTCAGACCCTGAGCCTGATGAATTTTAAGAACAGAAGAGAACTGATGCTGAAAGGGGCAGAGACATTAGAGATCCTGACCAACCTGGAGGATAGTTTGATGGTACTGAGTTCCTTGATGACCAACAGGTAGGATAAATCTAAATGTTGAACTTTGACAACAACAAACTAAAATTGTTCTAAACCAAAGCTCATGAATGAGAGAAAGTCAGTAAGTCAGTTCATTTAGAAAAAAAAACTTTAAAGAGGACCTAGAATCTAAACCAACATGTTCCTTGCTCAGTGGCGGCTGGTGAATATTTTTTGGGTGGGGCGCATTTTTTTCTTAAATTGTTTTTTATGTTAGTTCTTGTGAATGGTTTTTCTCTTGAGAGGCGCTATATAAACGATCGTTATTTTCTTCATTTTGCAGGTCAGTTTTTCAGATGCGCTAACCTGTGTGTGGTGTGTGGGGGTGTGCGTGTGCCTGCTCTGTCTTCTCAATCCCCAGTGAGTCGTAGCGGATGGCTGCTCATACTGAGCCAGGATCCTCTGGAGGTTTCTTCCTGTTAAAAGGGAGTTTTCCTTCCCACTGTCGCTACATGCTTGCTTAGTATGAGGATTGTATCAACACACAGTCAGTGTCTTGATGCAATCTGCTGGGTTCCTTATATAGGAAACTTTTTTACTGATTGGCTTAATGAACTGAACTGTATTGAAATGTTTACTTTGTGAAGTGCCTTGAGACGACTCTTGCCGTGATTTGGCGCTATAGAAATAAACTGAATTGAATTGAATTGAATTAACCACATATCACCACTAGGGAACGCCGAATTACCATTCTTATGCGTCACGCAACTTGAAATCGACGGACTTTGTTGCTAAGTTACCAACAAAGTTGTTCCAAAAACATGCTTCATATTCACCAATATATGCAAACCTCACACACACTAAACAGGAAGAGGCTCTTTTATACGATAGAATCCACGTTTTCTACCTCAACACCACCCAATGACTGCTAAATGAAAAGCAAAACAAAGCTATTTTCATGAAGTCAAAAGCTAAATTCTGTCTTACCTTGCTGGTCAAAATAATCCATCTTATAGTAAAAAATCCACTTGGTTCGTAGAATCCAATAATAAAAAGATGAAACTACTAGTTTTCTCCATAGTCAACGTTAGCAGCGGCCCCACAACAACAAAGGACCGTGAACTAGCCTGTGGAGAATTTTCCGGTTCTGTCTGGGCTGGGTGAACTGACCAATCAGCATCTTCCTCCTGATCTGAGCAGACCTCCCCGTTCGCAACCATATGCGCCCAAAGGCTCTCCTATTCCTTGTCGTTGGGGATCCAGCACGTATGCGCCAGTTAGTCCATATTAAGTCGATGGTAAAGATTGCTGCGCCTGCGAGAGGGCACGTGACAGGAAGTATGTCGACGTTTCGGCCGTGTTAAAAGTATGAACATTATTAAACTACAATTAAATGCAGATTACACACAGCACTTACAGTCCATATGGTGTATAGATCGTTTAGTTTAAATTTTATGTTTTTTTAAATGCATTTTGTGATTCCTCTCTTCTTCTTCCTCTTCCTGTGAGACTGGTGGGGCGGCGCCCTAGCGCCCCCTATGGACAAGCCGCCACTGTCCTTGCTGTTGTTGAATAAAGACAGCTTGGGTGGTCAACAGTAGCATGCCAAAAAGTCAAAGCCTTGTTTGACCTACTTTTTATGTAAATTAGAAAGTTGAAAAAGGTGAGAGAAAAACTTCTGTTCTGAGAAAGCCTTCCTTAAAATGTCATAAGGGGGAGCCACGCCTCCTCAAACCTGCATGTCTCCAGTGTCTGAGGACTTCTGGGGAAACCAACCAATCAGCAAGCAGCTCATTATCATATTCATGTCCTGGCCGAGTGGGAGGGGTCAACAGCTCTTTTCACAGCAAGTCTGGTTTAGGGGGTTTAGAATAGCCTGTATCAGGGCTCCTGGGACAGATGAAAGCCAAAACAAAATTCTTATGCTTTTTAGAGGCTCAAAGCTGTTTTAGATTGTTGATTAACTGCATTCTTGGGGAACAAGGAGCTGGGAGTTCGGAAGGAGGCGGCGTCCGGGGACGCGTGGAGCCGAGGAGCGGTGGCGGGGATGCGGTGTGACCAAGAGGAGTCAAGTGGTGTGGCTGTGGAGTTAGACTGGTTGGTTCGTGAGTAAGGTTTACTCGGGGACTGGTAGGACGGAACATGGACCAGGAGGAGCTCATGCATGAAGAACGCACAATGACTGAGCGAGTGAGAGGCGAGTGAGCCTCCTGGATAGTCTGGGAGGCGGTGCTCCGCCCAGCCGCGGGCGGGAAGCACTCATGCTTGGCTGCTGCTGGTTGAGCTTGATGAGGAGGTTCTGACAATACGCAACGAAGGAGGCACGACTACTCTAATGCTTAGCTTCACCGTCTTGTTTGAAGTTGTCGGACAGTAACAGTTGCTATGATGTGTGATTGGACAATAACCGTTTTGGGGGCGGGGCAGGCGAAAAGCTAATTGGTCTAAAAATGTTTAACATCTCCAATAAACAAGATCAGGTTGAAGAAAATACTCCTTATTTCTGCCAGGATGTTCAGCAGTGTTTGTTATGTATTCTGAATTTAACAGTTATCTTGAGAAAAAAAGGCTCCTGTTTCCACGATTCTTCTTTGTGTCTGATCCGGCTCTTTTGGAAATTCTTGGACAAGCCAGTGATTCTCACACAATTCAGGTAAGACACCGCCTATGAATGTCTAAAAACAAGATATTTCATAAATAAAACAATCGATGGGTTATTATTTTTCAAAACCACAATTTTTGGTCATGTGTTTCAGTCACATCTTCTCAAAGTGTTTGACAATGTCAATGAAGTGGAGTTTCATCCATCAGAATATGATAAGATTTTGGCTGTTATCTCACAAGAAGGGGAACGCTTACGGGTATGTAAAATACCACATGCAGTTATGTAGTTATAGAGCAACATTTAGTTTTTACAGAATTAAATGTAATGAAAAATGACGCAGCAGCTCTAAATTAAAAATAAAAACAAATAGGAATCTCACGTTTGAATATAACAGTATTGTAAGTGCTTAGCTGCATTCATTCTTCTGTTAAGGAAATCCTAACAAGAATTTGTGGGGTAAACATGGATAAATTAGCTACTTTAGAATCGTAAATGAGTCTAAATATTTCATCTCTTATTAATGTGTGTCTGGTTTCAGCTGAACAAACCTGTCATGGCACAGGGACCAGTGGAGCACTGGCTTGGACAACTGTTGGTGGAACAACAGGCCTCATTGCACGCTGTCATCGCAGCCTCCCATGGGATCATAAACAGTGACGATTTTAATCTTCTGTCTTTCCTCAGAACGTATCAAGCACAGGTCAGAATATTTTAACTGGCTCATTTAAAATGTCATGCTGGTGACAATCTAATATGCATCTGGCTAACAGCTTAATAACTCAGTTTAACCACCATGTTTTATTAGATAAATTTCTTCACTGATTAACTTGTACTCCATTTCTGTACCAAGGAATGTCACTCTTCCTTCTGAAACATATAGGACCTTTTTTCACCTAGAAGATCTATTTTCTTTTCATATAAAGGATAAACATGCTTATTTACATTGTGGGTTTTTAGGTAGAGATATGAATTCAGAACACTAATGATTTTAAGGTTTTTTAACAAACCTTTTTGGATAAAAGGTTCCATGCAAAATGGTGGAGTGTGATCTTGTATCTCAATTTGGTTTTTTCGTTTATCACGACTTTGTTCAGCTGTGGTCTTTTCTCTAAAGTTGCCAAAAGCCTGTAGGATGACTACTGTTGTTACCACTGAAGTGTTGGGAGATAAAGTTTGGGATTTTAACAAGAACTTGATTTGTTAGTCAGTTTTATGGTCTTTACAGTATGAATCTTTTGGTGCATTGTATGTTTTTTTTACCATTACGTGGGCTTGCTTGGAATCCAGATGCTTTGGACAGGAGATGCCGAAGATGCCCTGCGTCATGCGAAAACTCACAAAGAAGCTATGCCGTATACCCAAAAGAGGTTTCTCAGTCTACTTGATGTGCTTGTCAAACAAACCACCCATGACCTTAGCAAGTTTGACAGAGTCAAATATGAGACACTTGTCACAATTCACATGCACCAGAGTGACATTTTTAATGACCTCGTAAGTTCTTTGAAACATTTTACTAACTTGAGGTCACTCAGTAACGGTTTTGTCAGCATTTGGATGTAATTGCCACTTTTTTATGTATTTCCTGTTGACCCAAGGTAAAGAAGCGCATAACACGTGTTGACGACTTTGAATGGCTGAAGCAGAGCAGATTCTATTACTCGGAGTGTCTGGACAAAGTCACCGTGTCAATTACCAATGTTGACTTCATTTATCAGAATGAGTTCCTGGGCTGCACTGATCGTCTGGTCATCACACCTCTGACTGACAGGCAAGACAAGTGGAAACTAACTTACTCTGATAAAGTACTTTAAAACCAAATTCTCTAATAAAGTTACGCTGCTTTCAAAAACTGCTTTTAATTTGCCCAGGTGTTATATTACACTGGCCCAGGCTCTGAGCATGAACATGGGAGGAGCTTCAGCAGGCCCAGCTGGCACTGGGAAGACTGAAACCACCAAAGACATGGGTCGCTGTCTTGGCAAGTTTGTTGTTGTTTTCAACTGTTCTGACCAGATGGACTTCAGAGGACTTGGCAGGATATTTAAAGGTATTTTTGGTTAGAAAATAATTCATCAAGCAGTGGTTTAGACTTTTATTTCTATTAGTATATCATTATGAACATTTGTATGTGTTTTTTTTTTACAGGCCTTGCGCAGTCAGGGTCCTGGGGCTGCTTCGATGAGTTCAACAGGATTGACCTGCCTGTGCTCTCTGTTGCTGCACAACAGATTTATATTGTTCTGACTGCACGCAAAAGGTTCCAAAGCTCTTTTGTTTTCACGGATGGAGACTGTGTGAATTTGAACCGAGAGTTTGGTCTGTTCATCACTATGGTAAGGCGAGCCTGACGTTACATAAAAAAGAATTGAAAACGGTGTATACAAAAGCATTGTCCCCCTGTCTAGAACCCTGGATATGCAGGCCGTCATGAACTTCCTGAAAACTTAAAAGTACAATTCAGGACCGTGTCGATGATGGTACCAGACCGTCAAGTGAGTCAAGGTTATTTTTGGTGTTCATGTTGCTTTAGGCTTACTAATCTGTTTTCTTTTACTGTTGACAGATCATCATGAGGGTAAAACTAGCCAGCTGTGGATTCCATGACAGTGTTATGTTAGCCCGGAAATTTTTTGTGCTTTACAAACTGTGTGAGGAACAACTCACAAAACAGGTGGGACGCTTGTAACTTGGTTAAAGTACATTGTTTGTGTGGTTGTTGGCATTCTAAAACACGACTCCTGTCATTTATCAGGTCCACTATGACTTTGGACTGAGGAACATCCTCTCTGTGTTGAGAACCCTTGGAACCTGTAAAAGAGCTCGACCCAATGACACAGAGTCTAGCATTGTCATGCGAGTACTGCGTGACATGAATCTGTCCAAACTGGTACGGCAAAACTCTGCTGTGACTAACAGACGTGGTATATACCTGAAATGTGTTGTAGGTGTTGAGTGCATGCAGTAGTATAGTTATGTGTACTTAAACCTTTCTGTGTTTTCCAGGTGGACGAGGATGAGCCCCTGTTTCTTAGACTTATCAGTGACCTGTTCCCTGGCATCCAGTTGGACAAAAACACATATCCTGATCTTCAAACTGCTGTTGGCCATCAAGTGGAACTAGCCGGTCTTATCAACCACCCACCATGGAACCTCAAGCTCATTCAGGTGGCGCATTGCCTGTTTTCATTTAGCACTTATAATGTTACTATTTGCAAAAGCATTTCGTACTAAACTGTTGTTGTGACTATCACCGTTTAGCTTTATGAGACTTCTCAAGTCCGCCATGGGTTGATGACTTTGGGCCCAAGTGGAGCGGGAAAAACCACAGCGATCAACATTCTCATGCAGTCCATGACGGAATGTGGAACCCCTCACAAAGAGATGCGTATGAACCCCAAAGCAATTACTGCTTCTCAGATGTTCGGCCGTCTGGATGCAGCCACCAATGATTGGACAGATGGTATCTTTTCAACACTCTGGAGGAAGTCACTCAGAGCCAAAAAAGGTTTGTAACCATGTTTTGAAAATTAATGTGAAACTGCCTTTAATATTGCAAATCTATAGTAAAAAGCATGCTATATGTGTCGATGTTTGGTTTTTGCATTGCAGTGAGGAACATAAGTACTGTGATTTTGCAAGTTCTCCCACTTCGAAATAATGGAGGGGTCTGAAATTCACATTGTAGGTGCATTCCCACTGTTAGAGACAGCATTTAAAAAATGTCAAGAAATCACATTGTATGATTTTTAAAGAATTTATTTGTGTTGCACTGCTGCACGTAAATATTTGAGCACCTGGTAATCAGCAAGAATTCTGGCTCTCAAAGACCTGTTACTCTGCCTTTAAAAAGTCCACCTCTATTAAACGTACTAATCTAAATGAGTAGCACCTGTCTGAGCTTGTTAAAGACACCTGTCCACCCCACAGTCAGCCAGACTCCAGCTGCTACCATGGGCAAGACCACAGAGCTGTCAAAAGAACACCAGAGACAAGATGGTTGGCCTCCACAAGGCCGGAAAGGGCTACGGGGCGATTGCAAAGCATCTTGGTGAAAATAGATCAACTGTTGGAGCAACTGTTAGAAAAAGGAAGAGGCTAAAGATGACTGTCAGTCTCCCTCGGACGGGGGCTGAATGCAAGATCTCACCTGGTGGGGTATCACTGATGATAAGAAAGGTGAGGAATCAGCCCAGAACTACACGGGAGGAGCTGGTCAGTGACATGAAGAGATCTGGGACCACAGGTTCAAAGGTCACTGTTGGTAGAACGCCACGCTGTCATGGTTTAAAATCATGCATTAAATGGAAGGTTCCCTTGCTCCAGTCATCACGTGTCCAGGCCCGTCTGAAGTTCACCAACGACCATCTGGATGATCCAGAGGAGGCATGGGAGAACGTCATGTGGTCAGATGAGACCAACTTTCTAGTCTAAACTCCACTCGCCCTGTTTGGAGGAAAAACAAGGATGAGTTGCATCCCAAGAACAACTTCCCTACTGAAGCATGGGGGTGGAAACATCATGCTTTGGGGGTGCTTTTCTGCCAAGGGGACAGCACGACTGCTCTGTATGAGGCCATGAGCAACAACCTCCTTCCCTCAGTCAGAGCACTGAAGATGGGCCGTGGCTGGGCTCAGCAACAGCCCTGAAACCTGACAGATCTAGAGGAGATCTGTGTGGAGGAGTGGGCCAAAATACCTGCTGCAGTGTGTGTAAATCTGGTCAAGAACTACAAGAAACCTTTGACCTCTGCAACTGCAAACAAAGGATTCTGTAGCAAATATTAACACTGATTTTCTCAGGTCTTATACAGGTCTAATATTCATGTGCAGCAGTGGGAACGCACCTACAATGTGAATTTCAGACCCCTCCATGATTTCTAAGTGGGAGAACTTGCAAAATCACAGTGTTTAAATACTTGTGTTCCTCACTGTATATTTCAACTTACTTTTTTCACAAGGAACTGCAGATTAACTGAACTTCAGGCTGGTTAGTTGGTTTTTACATGAGAACCCTCTGTCCGCATTTAGATTTTTTTATTCTTTTTTCTTTTGATTAACGCATGCTCACAATCAAAATGTGATGCATTTAATCAAATACTGAAAAACAGAAATGCTAATAAAGTTTTTACACTTCAGGGGAGTCCATATGGATCGTGCTGGATGGTCCTGTAGATGCCATTTGGATCGAGAACCTCAACTCAGTGCTGGATGACAACAAAACCTTGACTCTAGCTAACGGTGACCGCATCACCATGTCACCATCCTGCAAGTTGGTGTTTGAGGTGGACAACATGGATAATGCCTCTCCTGCTACTGTTTCCCGTGTGGGTATGGTCTATATGAGCTCCTCTGTTCTCAGCTGGAGACCCATACTCCAGGTACAGTCACGCTACTGAATCGAAGACTTTTTTCATTCTTAAAAGCCTCTTTTGTCATAACAATTAAGTGTTTACATAGAATGTTTGTCTTTATGTTGTAGGGTTGGGTTAAAAAGCGAAAAGAAGCAGAAGTCATTTTAACATTATTTGACCAGACCTTTGAGGATTTTTACTTGTATGTGAAGCAAAACCTCAAACCCAAAATGGAGTTTTTGGAGTGTAACTACATTATGCAGGTATGTATTCAGAAAGCTCCTGAAAGAAAGAAAAAAAGACAAATTTTAATAGATTTTTGTCTGATGGTTTGTACAGTCTGTGAATCTGCTGGACGGCCTCCTCCCAACCAAGGGGATCGTGGACTTTGCTGAGAGCAAGCTCCTTGAGCGTCTCTTTGTCTTTTGCTTGATGTGGAGCCTGGGAGCTCTTTTGGAACTGGATGATAGAGACAAACTGGAGGCATACATAAGAGGTCATGACAGCAACATTGATTTGCCACAAACAAAGCCTGGAGAGACCATGTTTGAGTACATGGTTGATGAAAACGGTAAAACCATTTTACATATCTGTTTTTACTGTAATGGTATTGTTACATGTATTCTTGCTGTTTCAGTCAGTCATGTAAAACCACAACATGTGTTCTCCCTATTCTTAACTCATTCACTGCCATTGACGACTTTAGTCAATTAGTCTTTAGCTCACGAAAGTGAGTGGTCTGGCCATTTGGGCATTAATAAAACGTATAACTTAATACTTCAGCATTTTTTTTGGCCTGGAATGAAGAAACAGATAGCGGCTTTTTGTAACAGTTGTCACGTATGCCAAACCGTGGGAAAGCCCAATCAGAAAGTGCCAGCTGCTCCCCTGCACCCACTGCCAGTTATCACCACTACCTTTGAACACGTCATGGTGGATTGTGTGGGCCCTTTGCCTCCCTCAAAAGGGGGAAAAAAGTTTCTATTAACAATCATTTGTTCTGCAACTAGATACCCAGAGGCCATTCCATTATCCTCCATTACTACTAAGTCTGTCATGAAAGCTTTAACTGGTTATTTTTCTGTGTATGGTCTCCCTAAAACTCTGCAAACAGACCAAGGCACAAACTTCAAATCCAAAGTTTTTCAACAAGTTGCCAAAACCCTTGGTATTAAGCATGTGACCTCTTCAGCTTATCATCCAGAGAGCCATGGGGTCATCGAGCGATGGCACCAGACTTTGAAAACCATGTTAAAAAAATATTGTCTGTCTACTGATTGGTCGTGGGATGAAGGCATCCCTTTTGTTTTATTCGCAGCTCGAGATGCAGTCCAAGAGTCTCTTGGATTTAGCCCATCACAGCTTGTGTTCGGCCATACCCCCAGAGGACCCCCGAAGGCCCTTAAAGAGCAGCTCCTCTGGTCCTGTCCGCACTCGGCTGAAACCGTCGACAGATACGTATCCTCTTTTCAGAAAAGACTCCGAGACGCTAATCATATTGCACAGACATGCTTAAGAGAAGCTAAGAGTAAAATGAAAAAGCAATATGACAAAAAAGCTAAATACCGGGAGTTCCACCAAGGGGATCTAGTTTTGGTTCTGTTGCCGTTTAATGGTTCCTCGCTTTCTCCTAAGTTTGAAGGACCCTTTGAAGTGCTAGAGAAAGTAAATGACTGTGATTATGTGATAAAGACTCCATTGAGACGTCGAAAAACCCGTACGTGTCATATTAATATGATAAAACTACATCAAAGGCGGGTAACTGACAATCCTGTTGCGTGTGGCTCGGTGGTCCACACGGAGACGTTACCGACATCTGAGTTTTCAGAAGACTCCAGTTGGAGCTCCGTCCAGCCCGTTAGTCAGCGGCTGTCAAACTCAGAAGCTCTTAAAGAGCTCCCTCAACGTCTGCAACATCTGCCTGTCGAAATGCGAGAGGACTTGATTGTTCTTGTTAATTCTCACTCTATACTCTTTGCAGATGTACCTTCTCAAACCCCTCTAGCTGTGCATGATGTGGAGGTTGTAAGTTCCGTGCCCATCCGACAACATCCTTAAAGGGCCAGCCCTTTAAAAAGAAAAATAATGAAAGCCGAAACAGAATACCTCGTCAAGCATGACTTAGCTGTGCCGAGTAAAAGTCCATGGAGTTTGCCTTGTCTGCTGGAAAATAAACCTGATGGCACCCACAGATTTGTGACCGATTACCGTAAGCTTAACGCTGTGACTGTGCCTGACTCGTTTCCCCTGCCGAGAATAGATGACTGCGTAGACAGTGTAGGAGCTGCGTCTTTTGTTACCCGGTTGGATTTATTAAAAGGGTTTTGGCAAGTTCCTTTGACTTCTTGTACTTCTGAACTTTCAGCTTTTGTGACTCCAGATGACTTTCTGCAATACACCGTCCTCCCATTCGGTATGAGAAACGCTCCAGCTACCTTCCAGTGACTCATCAACTCTGTGTTTTCTGATCTTCCTGGGTGTAGCGCCTATTTAGATGACATTGTGGTATATTCATCTACTTGGCTCGACCATCTACAGCTGCTGCAGGAAGTATTTGAGCGATTGGATAAAGCTAAACTTACTTTGAACCTCGCTAAGTGTGACTTTGTTAAAGCCACAGTGAAGTATTTAGGGAAGGAGGTGGGTCAAGGACAAGTAAAGGTCCTGCAAGACAAAGTGCAGGCCATGGTGAGATTTCCTGTTCCCTCCACCCGTAGGGAACTCAGGTATGGTCGGTTATTATCGGGCATTCTGCAGAAACTTTTCTACAGTAGCCAAACCATTAACCGACCTTCTTAGTGTTAAACGACGATTTGTTTGGACCCCAGAGTGTCAAATATCCTTTGAATCTGTGAAAAACCTAATGTGTTGTGCTCCTGTCCTCGCAGGTCCAGACCACTCCCGGCCCTTTAAACTAGAGGTCGACGCCAGTGCTGTTGGGGCTGGTGGTGTTCTCCTGCAGGAGGACCAAGATGGTGTGGATCATCCGGTGGGGTACTTCTCAAAGAAGTTCAACCGCTGCCAACTCAATTATTCCACCATCGAAAAGGAAACTTTGGCTCTCATCCTAACCCTACAACACTTCCACGTTCATGTAGGCTCCAGTCCGTCACCTACTGTCGTTTACACGGACCACAACCCTTTGACTTTCCTTCATCGCATGTACAACCACAACCAGCGCCTGATGAGATGGGCTTTAATCCTCAGTGACTTCCCTATAGATATTCGACACAAAAGAGGAACTGAAAATTTTTTAGCTGACGGGCTTTCCCGCACCTGTAATGACGACGATTAAAACCACTTCGCAGAGTCTCCCTGGTAGGCTATAGAGATTCCCCCTCTTTAGGAGGAATCTGTTTGTTGTTTTGAAGTAGTGTTGCGGTATAGAGGCCAGTGTTGGTCGTTCAAGGTCGATCATCTCGGGGGCACCCCAGGAGGAGAGGGGCCGGCCTCTCTCTTTGCTGGTTTGAATGTGGTTAGCACATGTGCTTAAAGAGCCCGCCTCAAAAGCCGCATGAAGACCAGGGAGGAGTTAGCTAGCTTTCAGATAGGTAGTTAGCGGGAGCTCTGTATCATGGGTGGTATTGAGGTAATCCCTTGGATTTAAAGAAAAAAAAGAAAAGAAACTAGTTTTGGATTTTGTTTAACTATTTTCTTCTTTTTTTTCGAAAGGGGGAGGCTGTTACGGATGCCGAGCTCTGGGAACCTAATCACCCCTCTTTCAGCACCCTGAGCCTCGGACAGCTCACCCTGGGTATTCCTCCGCACTCTGCCAGCTGCAGCAACTTACCTGATGAGAGACGCGGATACAAAAGGCTGCAGCTGTCAAACCATCAGGGGGGAGAGACTACCAGACTTGCTACCTGTTCTCTCCTTGTGCGCTCTACAAACAGTTTTGAATAGTAATTGGCAGTGGCCTTGGGGTTTTATACCCATTTTTGTTGATAGCCGTTTTCGTTTAGTCTTCTCCAGGAGCTTGAATTTGAGTTGTGCCCGTTTTGTTAGTTGAGTCCTTTTTGTTCCGAGTTTGATAGTACGTTATAGTGACTCAGCCGTTGAGTTACTCCGGCTCCCCTTTTGGGTTTTTGTGTTAATCCGACTTCATACTTCGCATCCTCCCCGAGGCCTTTTGCCTCGGGTGTTTTCACTTAGTCCCTGCGTCGGTTTTCTTATCCTTGGTTCGAGTAGCTCTTTAGTTAGTTTATTCCCCCTTTTCCCCTTTTATTTTTCGGTTGTTTAATAAAACACTCCTGTTCTTGATACCATCCTCCTCTTCCTGGTTCTTATGTTCCCCTACACAACGTTTTCCCAAATGTGGGAATCTCAACTGCAGAATTTGTGGCAGTGGGGGACTGCGTACACGCTCTCCCCTGATCAAGGGTCAAATATAAAAATAAATTAACATTGTAGGGAACTAGATTTTGTGGATGACCATGGTTATCAACACTAGTTAGTAAGGATATTGGGCCAGTATAAATTATGTTGTTACTATTTAAAAATAAGAATAGCAAAGAGGAGCCATTGTTGATTAAATGTTAAAATGGTTTCTCACAGATTGGGTCAAATTTGCAGAATGATGCCACAAACAGCAAGGTGCATTATTAAATCGCTGGTATTTCCATATTTAGTGACTTATTTTAGCTCTGTTGAGAATGGGCATCTTATGTATCGGATGTCAAAAGAATTTTTATTTATTTATTTAACCTTTATTTAACCAGATGAGTCGATTGAGAACTCATTCTCATTTACGACGACGATCTGGCCAAGAGGCAGCAGCAACAAACACATAGTTAGCTTTACACAAACAGATAAGATAAAAAACAGATAAGATAAAAAAAATACAAGATAAAAATAAGATAAAACAGCTAGACATAAAGACAAAGGACTGTTCTCATATATAATGTACAAGCCATCAAAACAGACTTAAAACAATCTATAAGTACTCAGAAGCAGGCACATTGATCAGAAGTTATTGATTGCAATGAATTATTGAAAGTAGATAATGGAACGTAGGTATAGTGAGCTTTAGTGATTTCTGCAGTTCATTCCAGTCATTGGGAGCAGCAAACTGGAATGAGGAGCGGCCAAACGAGGTGCGAGCTTTGGTAATAACCATAGAGATTAGGTTACTGGAACATAAAATGCGCTGGTTGTTGGAAGTGATGAGTAATGAGCGAAGATATGACGGTGTTCTACCGATGACTGTTATGTATATAAATTGATACCAATGTAACAACCTGCGGGAATGGAGAGATGGCCAGTTAACGAGTGATTAACAGATCACAATGATGAGATCTGCTGATGAGGACAGCAATGGAACTGTGTGCAGCTTTGATGGGTCTGAAGCTGGATTTAGCATGGTGGATACCACCGATTCCATGGAGGAAATTGATTCAAGGAGCACAACTGGGGTGGGGATACACAACAAAACATGGGATGTCAGTGTCAATGAACCAGAAGGAGTGCAGACACGTCGGGAAGAGACTGGAAGCACTGGTGGAGAGTCCTATGATGAGTGTGAAAGCACAAGTGGTCGAGTGTCCGAGGCAGAGGCCTCTAGTCTGGCTGATTGTGATGGATTAGTCGCAGCGCCATTGGTTGAGACAGACAACAATCTAACAACTGTAATGGGTTCAGTGGTCACAGGCAAAGATCGGGGTCCCAATAGTGATGTGGTCGGACAGGCGGACACATCGGGTGTAGTTAGGACACGTGTTGGAAGGGTTGTTAAGAAGGTTGACCGCTTAGTAGAGTCTATGGCTCAGAGGTCATTCAATCTTAGACAGTTTACCAGTTCACTTGGCAGAAAATCACAGTCTCCTCACACTATTCTAATGTGGGTGTTTTGATTTATTTACATTTTTTTGTTGTTCTTCCAGTTCATTTATGAAGACATCAAATGTTCTGTATGGCTGTGTGGTCATATTTGACAGTGGACGTAAATGGTGGATGGTTTGGTGTATTTGGCATCGAACGTTTCCGTGAGAGATATAGGCTTGATCACCCTTAAAATTTCTCTGGACCTGTTTTTACAGGTAGCTTACACAGCTGATTATAAAGATGGTTTTCTTTAGGTCAACCTCACTCTAGTTTTGTCTAATGATGGGTTTGGTTTCCATGGTTCGTTGTATGACTGAACAGCTAGTGGAAAGACAGGATTTTGGTGTCATTTAGGTGGGGTGAATGTAGCATGGAAAGAAAAATGTGTATTTCATTCCACCAAAAATCCTTCATTTATTTTAACTTATTTATTAGATCATGTGTTGTTTTATTTTATTTTTATTTACTCTGATAAATTGTCTCAAGTTTTATGGTTGTATATTGTTTTCATTTTTATTGTAAAACTCTCGGTTTAAAAGCTTATTTCCTGATACTTTGAGAAAAGTCAGTTGACTTTTATTTTGAAAGCCTTATTCTTTGACGTCACTAACTTCCTCTGTTGGTTTTATTTTATTATATATCAATTGTTATATATTTTCATCATTTTTCAAAGGTCAGTCGATGGTATGTGCAAATGTTCTTTTTTTGATAAGATGTAAAAGATGTTTCTTTTCTTAATCAGTATTTTATTGTGTGATATCACTTCCTTCCTCAATCTGTTCGGAACTGTAATGGAGGGAGATGAGCTGGATGATTTACATTGCTGCTGAATCGTGTCATTCCATTATGTGCAGGATAAACACGCCATCAGTTGGGCTGAACCTGAACCTCTTTAATCAATCACACAACGCAGAGTATATTGTGAGCCGGACAGCCATTTAACTGCAGCAGAGATCCCATTCATCAGGTCTGTGAGTGCCCTCATGTCTGATCCTGTATTAGCAGAGTCTTCACATCTTCAACTTCACAAAGTACAGCTGAAGATTAGGAAGAAAGGAGTGTTATATCCTGCTCTTAATCCCTTCTTTAACCCATTCTCCACCAGTGGCGGCTGGTGACTTTTTTTTGGGGTGGGGCGCTAACCACATATCACCACTAGGGGACGCCAAATTACCATTGATTCTTATGCATCAGCGTCGCACAACTGACGGTCACAGGAGCACTTCCGGCAACAAATTTGTTCAAAGGGTTTTTGAATATTAAGCATGTTTTTGTCAAAAACATGCTTAATATTCATCCATTCACCCATATATTACACAAACTGCACACACACTTAAGGGGAGTAGGCCAATCTAATCAATAGAATCCACTTTCTAGCAACACCCAATAAGCTGTAAATAAACGTGAGGCCGTAAAATAGACGCTACACGTATCCAGAAAAACACAGTGACACAATGTAAGACATTCACAGAAGCAGGCGTTGAGATTAAAGCCCAGACTCACAACCAAAAGAATAGAAGTACCACCTTTAGTTCAAACCGTATGGAGCGGTGCTAGCCGCTAACGAGGCAGCATGCTAATTTCCAGAAGCCAAAAGCTAAAATGAGGCGTACCTGCAGGTTATGGCCATAATCCGTGTGGTGTAGTAAAAACAATCCACTCGGTTCGTGAAGTTCTATATCCTGAGCTGATCAGACTGTTTGCTGGCATTGTTTTGCTGGGAAAATGTCCTTGTGTAACTTCTCCCTCTGTCCTGCGTTTGTTGCTTTATTTTAATGTCCGGCTGGTCGGGTCCAAGCTCTTTAAGGCCAAGTTTTTCCTGTTGTGTCCTCCTACTAAATGGCTCGCTTTTCAAAGACGCAACTGTATTTGTTTTCTCCATAGTTGAGGTGTGCACAGCAGCAGCTACAACAACAAACTGAACTAGCACGACGCGCTAGCCTGTGGAAAGTTTCTCCTCTGGGCGGGGTGAGCAACCTGACCAATGAGCAATCTCCTCCACCTGGTCTGAGCAGAATTCACCCGGTGAGGCGGTGACGATCGCTACAAGGTGCGCCCAAACGCTCTCCTATTCTTTCTCGTTGTGGATGGTTTGGGGAACCACTGCACATGCGCCAGTTAGCCCATATTAAGTCAATGGTAAAGATTGCTGCGCCCGCGAGAGGACACGTGACAAGTACGTCGACGATTCGGCCGTGTTAAAAGTAAAAAGAACATTATTAAACACAGATTACACACAGCACTTAGTCCATATGGTGTGTATAGATCGTTTAGTTTACTTTTTATGTTTTTTTAAATATATTTTGTGATTCCTATCTTCTTCTTCTCCTTCCTGTGAGACTGGTGGGGCGGCGCCCTACCGCCCCCTATGGACGAACCGCCACTGTTCTGCACCTGCACCATACTCCATCACTCCTTCAAACATCCACCCGCCCCCTCGTCAGCCCCATTTTCTGCAGCTTTTTTAATCTAATACAGCCATCGGGGGAAATCATTGTCCAGTAGATGCGTGCATTTGTACTATCAAGGACTACAGCAGCTCCCTGTATGCAGGAATGACTAAATCTGCAATTGCTAGACTGCAGATGGTGCAAAATGCTGCAGCCAGGTTCATCTATGAGGTAAAAGGTGGGAGCACACATCTCCAGTCCTTAATGCTCTGCAGTGGTTGCCTGTGAAGCATAGCATTGAAATGAAACTCCTGGTTTATGTTTTCCAGGCGCCACCTTATCTTGCAGAGCTTTTAATAAGGTATGTTCCTACCAAAGACTGTAGTTTCCTACTCGACCTCTCCGCTTTGCAGAGAAGGATTTATTGGACAAGTCTAGGTTTAACTGCAGGTCTCGAGGGGAGCGAGCCTTTGCAATACTGGCCCCAAGACTGCGGATTCAAACTCCCACTAGATATTAAACAGTCATCTACTGTCTGGAGTTTTAAAGCTAAATTGAAGCAGTGATACAATTCTAGTTAACTTTAGACTTTCTTGTACTTTATGGTTTTATTATTTTTCTGGCAATATTTATGGAATGTTTTAATTTATTTTTATTGTTTTCAGGCATTATGTGCATTTTTGATTTGATTGTTTTTAGTGTTTTTTATGCCTTGTGACATCTATTTTAGTATGGTCTTGTTGTCTCTAATTTTAATGTATATGATCTATGATTTTATCATGTACTGCACTTTGGGCAGCCTTGGCTGGTGGCATTACAGTGCTTTATAAATGACAGACATGCAACTCCAGAAAGAGACAAAGTGGAGCAGAGAAGATAAATATTGAGCTCCAGAAGTACGATGAGCTGTCAATCAAAAGTCCATCTCTCACTCCGTCCAGCCATCACTCTATACCTGAAGCCCTCCACTAGAGGCCAAAACACACTTCCAAAATATGTTTCTATGCATCTGTTATCGATAGAAAACCTCCATTAAGGCATTTTCTGTTTGAATAAAGTAACACTCAGACCGGAGCAATCAATGCCAGCAGTGTCTGTTCTCCCACAGACTTTGATGGACCTGGCAACATTCTTGCTGCGAGTCCATCTGTGTCTCCATGTAGTCCTGATATGCTAATTAGCAATCTAACTCAAAAATAGGAAAGAGCAAAAAAGCACGCCATGACCTTGTTCTTTGAGCCACTAACAGTAAAACACTTCATAACACTTGAAACTGAAAACTTTTATTTAATTTTTAACACTTGCCAACACTAACTAAACGTAACAAAAACTCTATTTCTTTATTTGCTGTCACAGAGTAGGGCAACTCCCCGTATAGCCCAGTGGTCCGGCAACATGATGGTCGATAGGACCACTGCAGTGATGTAGTCGGTGCGACTTGGCCTCTTGTAGATGGGGCAGATGTAAAAATTTTGGATCCACACGGAAATTGGATTTGACCGCAAACATGTGGATCACAGGCATGGGTGGGAACAGATCTTTGGGAGAAGGTTCAACCAGAAGGTTTTGCTTCTTGTTCCAGCCAGCTCCATCCAGGAACAAACCGTGGATGTAAACGCCCTCCTGTAGGAAAGGTTGTTAATAACAAGCAACAAAAACGAGTAACTTCTGCTTGTCTCTCTTAATTATGATGATGTTCATCTTCTCTATCTCAGTATGAGAGCGTTCACTGACCCCTGGTGGTTACACAACACAACAGATGAACAGAAAATGGACCGTTTACTCACATTTGGTGGAGCTGTTATCTGATCAGCAGACAGCTTTAGCACTTTGTTGCTAAGCGTGACTGTGTCAAGAGCCCAGCCTTTGTTAGCTCTGGTTGCTTCCTGTCTCACAGCTGTGCGGGGAAGCGGCATCTGGCCTGGATCCCCTTCTCTTTTAATTGCTTAATCACTCCGCGGACCCTCGCTCTCTTCTTCTGAACCTCTGGGGAGTAATCTTGGTCAAAATAAATCACTTCACCTTGGAACTTTACTTGTTTTTGAGCCCAGGCTTGCTTCAGGACCAATTCCTTCACCGTGTAGTCCAGAAATCTCACGATTATGGAGCGCGGAGGCGCCGTCCCAGTGGGTTTTAGGCCCAGTGATCTATGCGCTCTCTCGATTTGTATTTTTGCCTCGGGTGGAAGTCGCAGCTCTGTCTCGATAAGTTTCTTCACAAAACCCGCTGTGTCGTTTCCCTCACTTCCTTCGGGAACTTGGTAAAGTCTCAAGTTGTTGCGCCGCATTCGGTTCTGCATGTCATCACAGAGGTCTGTCAGCGCTGCTTCTTGTCTCAGCAGGTGTCGCAGCACTCTCCCCTGGCGCTGGCTGGTATCCTCCGTAGCGCTCACTCTGGTCTCTGCCTCCTCGGTTCTCCTCTCCAGCTTCTCCATTCTCTGGTTCAAATCCGTTACCGACGTTTCTAGTCTGGATAATGATGCCTTCGTGTCTGCGAACTCCTCTTTATTCTCTATCCTCAGTTCTTTTAGTTCTCGGAGAATCTCCTCCATATTCGTAACTCCGATGCTCACTTCACACGCGGGAGATGGCGGCCCTCTTTTCCCTTTTGCTTCTTCCTGTAATTTCTGCTGTTTCCCAGCGTTTCTCGTATCCCTGACCGTGCTCATACTTGTCCTAAAATCTCTCAAATTCCGTTTTCAATTGGAAACTTATATAATAGCTATAAAACAGCTAAACACCACTGAATTGGGGGAGCTCAAATTCTGTGCGTGCTCTTCAGAACATGGCGTCACCAGAAGTCCTCACTTTTATTTAATTTTAAACAATGGCAAACACTAACTAAACGTAACAAAAACTCTATTTCTTTATTTGCTGTCACAGAGCAGGGCAACTCCCCGTATAGCCCAGTGGTCCGGCAACATGATGGTCGGTAGGACCACTGCAGTGATGTAGTCGGTGCGACTTGGCCTCTTGTAGATGGGGCAGATGTAAAACTTTGGATCCACACGGAAATTGGATTTGACCGCAAACGTGGATCGCAGGCATGGGTGGGAACAGATCTTTGGGAGAAGGTTCAACCAGAAGGTTTTGCTTCTTGTTCCAGCCAGCTCCATCCAGGAACAAACCGTGGATGTAAACGCCCTCCTGTAGGAAAGGTTGTTAATAACAAGCAACAAAAACGAGTAACTTCTGCTTGTCTCTCTTAATTATGATGATGTTCATCTTCTCTATCTTAAGAAATTTGAAAAACAAAACGTGAAAGACTTTAGAAATGCAGATGGAAAAGGCTGTACAAGAAAACCAGTTACCCATATCTGTATATGAGGATTCCCCATTTAAGAAGAAAATGTCCGAGTTACGACAACACCATGCCAGTATTATTATTTCAACTGAAGAACAGAAATCTCTTTTTGACGACTTTAAACAACAGTTAGAGGAAACTGATAAATACAGAGCCCCTATTATGACATGGTAGAAAAATAAATAAACTGTTGCCACAAAATAGGTAAAACGTTCCCACAAATTAATATTCCGTTCCCACGAATTACTATTTCGTGGGAACAAAATATTAAATTTGTGGGAACAAGTTACTATTTCGTGGGAACGAAATAGTTATTTGTGGGAACGAAATAGGTTTAACGCGCGAAATCTTGGGCATACATAGATATAAATAAATAAATAGAGCGAACCTTCAGGAGGCACAGTAAACCAACACGATGGAGAGAGACAGCATGATAGAGTTTTACTTTCGGCTGGGAATGAGTTACAAATGCATTTTGAAAACCCTGGCATTGCAAGGAATCATCATTACGGAGAGACATTTAACCCCGAACTAGCCCCCCCCAGAATGCTTTGCGCCCGCCACAATACTAAGTAGGGACCTCTGAATAATATACATTTCATAAAGACTAAAATATTGTTTGTTTAATGTCTCGAATTAGAAGAAATACTGCAAAGTAAAGTACTTGTGATTTTTAAACTTTTTTTTTTTATTATTCAACTTTGAAACTGTTTTGGGCCCCTGACAGCTGTGGGCCCTTAGAATCTTCCTAATCTTTCACCGCTTTACGGCACCCCAACTCATTTTAATCCAAACTTTCAAACGGGGAGCATGACTTCTAATGGTGTGACGAATTTTTCTACTATGGATTTATTTAACTACAACAGAAAACTGGAGGCATTGCCATGTTTAACACCAAAAGGAAGCAACTTGAAGAAAATATTTGACAATTTAGCGAGGCTCAGCTCGAGCCTTCGCTCATTTGTGAAGATTCATGAAGGGAAAATGAAAGATCAACAGCTGCATATTCCAAGGTAATAGCAGAACTAAATGAAACGTGCTGCTCAGAATTTAAGAATGCGCGAAATCTTGGGCATACATAGATATAAATAAATAAATAGAGCAAACCTTCAGGAGGCACAGTAAACAACACGATGGAGAGAGACAGCATGATAGAGTTTTATTTTCGGCTGGGAATGAGTTACAAATGCATTTTGAAAACCCTGGCATTGCAAGGAATCATCATTACGGAGAGACATTTAAACAGGATATTGAGAGACAAGATGCTTCACAGGCGAAGGTACGACCTGGATGCCGGAATAGATTTTATTGTCAACCAACTGCAAGGGCCAGGAAATGATCACGGCTATTGGTGGATGTTTACAAAATGTAAACAACACGGTATTTCCATCCGGAAAGAAGACGTCAGGATCCTCCTCTCTATACTGGACCTAATCGGTTCCCAGGTTCGCCAAACCAGACGTCTCAGAAGGAGGCAATATTTTGCTCAGGGGCCCAACTTTGTGTGGCACATAGACAGTGTTGGGCAAGTTACTTCAAAACTGTAATGCATTATTTATCACTTGTTACTCTCATTTTAAAGTAATTCATTACATTTCAATATTACTGATTTTAAAATGTAAGGCATTACATTACTTTTGCATTACTTTAAGTTACTCTCACCAAAATAATATGGATTTGGGAATCTAAATGTAGCTCATGATGCTCAAGTAGCTCATCACACATCCAGTGGAAGGTGATGGTATCTAACTGGTGTACCCCAGGGCTCTGTCCTGGGGCCCCTCCTCTTTATAATATACCTTCTCCCTCTTGGCAATATTTTCCGCAAATTTGGCATCCAGTTTCATTGTTTCGCGGATGACACCCCAGCTCTATATCTCCAGCAAGCCTAACTCCATTCTCCCGCCCTCATCCCTGACCCACTGCCTCTCTGATATTAAATCCTGGTTCACCTCAAATTTTCTCAAACTTAATAGCAATAAAACTGAGATTCTTCTTGTTGGTACAAAGTCCACCATCTCTAAAACTGACAGTTTTTCCCTAACCATTGACAATGCCACGGTCTACCCCTCTCCACAGGTTAAGAGTCTGGGTGTCATCCTCGACAACTCACTGTCATTCCATGCACACATCAATAACATAATTCGGTCAGCCCACTTCCATCTTCGATCCATAAATTGTCTTCGCTCCTCTCTGACCCCTCATGCTGCAGCCATTCTTGTCCATAGCCTTGTCACTTCCCGTCTTGACTATTGCAATGCACTTCTTTTTGGTCTCCCCAATAAACTCCTTCATTAACTGCAACTGGTCCAGAATTCAGCAGCCCGTGTCATCACCGGAACCCCTTCCTTTCTCCACATCACCCCAGTTCTTCAGCAGCTTCACTGGCTTCCAGTTAAATTTAGGTCCACCTACAAGATTCTCCTTCATACCTTCAAAGCCATACATAATCTCTCTCCTGCCTACTTAACCGACCTAATTAATATTGCAACCCCATCACGCTCACTCAGATCCTCTTCATCTCTCCACCTTGTTACTCCTTCTGCACGCCTCACCACCATGGGGGACAGAGCTTTCAGTCGCTCTGCTCCTCGTCTTTGGAACACACTCCCACCAGACATCAGAAACATTGACTGCCTCACTCTTTTCAAATCAAAACTCAAGACTCATCTATTCAAAACTGCTTATGATTTCTGACTTATTTGATTGTTTTTATGACTGATTGTTTTAATATTTTTATTGTATTATGTTTTATCTTGTGAAGTGACCTTGGGTGTTTTGAAAGGCGCTATTTTAAATAAAATGTATTATTATTATTATAACTGGGCTAGGGGTTGTGGTTTAAACAGTCAGATATAATAACAGTTCTTTAGGTGTAAAGAGCATTTGACTACAATGTTCTTCATATCCTTATTCTTCACAAACTTAAAGTAACGAGCATATGCCCATGCAGAGAATGTTCTAACGTTAGATCAGCTGCAGGTTCACTCATCTCTGCTCTGTCTGACTACAGGAAGTGAAACATTTTGCGTGGATGTTTCTCTTCTGCTGATCTTGTGTAGCTTAGAAATCTAGACACACCAGCAGCAGAAGCAGAAAGATTTTGCTCTGCAGGTCCTTCTAATAATGGTAAATGGCCTGTATTTCTATAGCGCCTTCTTAGGGTTCTACAACTCCCCAAGGCGCTTCACAACACAATCAGTCATCCACACATTCACACGCTGGTGGGGATGAGCTACGATGTAGCCACAGCTGCCCTGGGGCGCACTGACAGAGGCGGGGCCTGCCGTACACTGGCGCCACCGGTCCCTTCGACCACCACTAGCAGGCAAGGCAGGTTAAGTGTCTTGCCCAAGGACACAACAACAGCATTCTATGGGGGGAGCCGGGATCAAACCTGCAACCTTTCAATTACTGGACAACCCGCTCTACCTCCTGAGCTACTGCTGCCCCCATCACCTCCATCAGGGCTGGGTTATGATTGCCCCTGGGCATGAAAGTGCCCAAAGCTGGCCAGGACCCCCAGAAAATTATTTTTTATTAAATAAATGCAACAACATATTGTAAGCTGCTAGCTTAAATTAATTGAGTGCGTGTGTGTGTGGTGGTGGTGGCTTTATATTGTTATTGTTGTGTAGTGGGTAAAAATCTACCTACTTTTTCCTTTTCAAGAACTTTATTTAGTTTTCTCAGGGCGTGTGAGCGGGTGTAGCACCGGATTCTGGTAGAGGATCCTGTCCTAAGCAAAGTGGCCATTCCTCTACCTCTACTTTCCATGCATCTTGTGGGCGTTGCCTCTAATTGACAGGAAAAAGGTGCATGATGGGAAATCATTTGTGTCTACTGAAACTTTAAAAAATAGATGAATGTGAGGCAGTTGCAGGATTGTGTAATTTTGAGTAATACCTGAAATAAAGTCATGAAATAAAAGCATTTGTTTTGTCTTTTCTTCTTTAGGTTAGAGCATCTGGTGCCATCTGGTGGCCACTCCTTTACCTTTACCTGGCAATTTATGATTACATGTGGATTTGTTGATTTTTCATCAGTTGTTCATTTAAAACAGTCCTTGATGTTTTACTACATGAGAAAACTTTCTTCAGACGTGGGCTTAATATCCTGCCTTTAACTCAAAGTGTATCTTACTTTTTAAGAGAGCATTTTTTTTTTACATGCTCAGATCTTTCTCAAAATGCTGCTTACGCACAAAAATGTTTTCCTTGATTGTACTTGCCCTCAAACAAGCTCATCTGCTCGTAAATTCATATAAATGTATAATTCATACAAACGACACATGTACGATGTACCTTGTACTTTTTTTTGGTGTGACTCTGCAATCCAAGTGTAGATGACAATTTAAGACACATCACAACATTCACTGTATCAACAGATATTTTATTGAAAAGTGGAAATAGTAAATAAACATCTAAAATATAGTCACATGCTTCAACGGTGTAAAAAATACAAAGATAACACTACAGCTGTGTAGCGAGCAGTCAGCTGGCTCGGTTGTGGGTCTGACCCTTACGTATACTCCCCAAAAGGGTTGGCCTCTTATTTATGGGCTCTTCTGAATGTCTCTACCAAAACCAACCTCCCTCCTTTTTACCAGTGTTAAAATTGTATTTAATCATATAAACATTTAATACTTCTTAAAGTTGTATTCTGTAATAAATTGGATTACTTTGCTTAATCCTCGTATTGCATTTTAAATACCATGTTTTAAATCATGATTAGTATTTTAATACAACATATCTGAGCTTTTATATTAAGTCCCTTTAATCTCTCAACCTCACTTGTTGCCGATGGATCACAACAGGTTATCAGCTACACATGTGGAAGAGAAAATGAGAAAATCACACTCACGCTTTCAAGTTGAAGTGTTCTGGCCCGAATGTGGCTCAGTTCTTTTAATGAAAAAGTCAGCAGAGGACCCAGATGAGCCGGCGGAGCGGTTAGAGGTGACCAAAGTTGTCAGTCTTCTTCCCCCAGGAAAATCGCTGCTCGACTGTGTGGGTCACTCACATTTATACATACAAAATATGTTCCCCCTTGATGGGTGGCATCTTATGATAATCTTCATGAATAATTAAACATCTTTATTGTATGGAAGTAATCCTGACAAAGGTGGAGACTTTTCGAAGGTCACATTAAATATTATCATATTAAGTATTTTCTGCAGAGTGAACATCAATGAATGGTCCAGTCTGTGTTGAAGGGAGTTTCCTCTGATAAGAAACCAAGAGGCCCCAACCTGAATGGCTACAATTCTCTGAGAAGCTTCCTTGTAGGTGTCTCCCATGAATCCTATCTCTAAACTCAGGCATCTGCACTTGTCCTTTTAATATGCTGCACAAATGTTTCTAACACAGCCTTCAGTAGTAATAAAATGCTGTTAATTACAAATTATTTTGTTCTTAATCGAAATACAGATGGACAAATTGTGTGTGTGTGTGTGTGTGTGTGTGTGTGTGTGTGTGTGTGTGTGTGTGTGTGTGTGTGTGTGTCCATTTGTAATCATAACACAGCCTCAGCAGCACAGAGAATCTTCTCACAACAAGCTGACAGACAGCAGCATCAGTTTGTGCAAAGTTAGGGCAGCAATAGCTCAGGAGGTAGAGCGGATAAACAGCGAAACTCACGCCGTCAACACCGGCGAGGCTCTAAAGATGGCGACTGTGATGGTGAAACTGTCAGTAATTCAAGGTAAAAAACATTGCTACGCTGTGTATTAAACAAGAGATACCCTGTGGAGGTGGAGCGGGTTGTTCCAGTAATCAGAAGGTTTGATCCCAGCTCCCACCAGAGAATGCTGCTGTTGTGTCCTTGGGCCAGACACTGAACCCACCTTGTCTGTTGGTGGTGGTCAGAGGCCTCGCCTCTGTCAGTGCGCCCCAGGGCAGCTGTGGCTACGATGTAGCTCATCATCATCAGTGTGTGAATGTGTGGATGACTGACAGTGTTGTGAAGTGCCTTGGGGGGTTGTAGATCCCTAAGAAGGTGCTATACAAATAGAGGCCTTTTGATTTTTTTACCAAAAAAGTCACAAGCTGTGCAAAATAAATGTGTAAAACGTGCAAAATAAAGCTGCAGCTGACAAACGGCATGCAGCATCAGTTTGTGCAAAGAATGTCACAAGCTTTGAAACAGCTGGGAAACCAAAGCATCAATTAAAATCAAATAAAAAGACAGCTGCATTACATCAGCATCGGTACAAATCAATCAAACTTCAACCTGCTGTGCAGGGCCAAAATGTTGAACCAAATCCAAAACACAATCTAGACAGCAGCAGTGTCACCTTTGGAGTCAACAGTCAGCATAAACTGCTCAAAACTTTCAAAGCTAATGCCTTTTGACGTGGACATCATTTTTACAGGGCAGAAGGTCTTTTTTTATATTTTTTGTGTCCCTGGGTCACCTGTCCACAGATCGTGCAAACAGGGTTGTTGTGTACCCTAGATTTTTTTCCGTCCACCATGAAGGAGTGATCCACCTGTTTTCGCTTGTAAAGCGTGGCCCTGGACCATGATGGGGATGGAGAAGAGGCAGCAATGGCCTCAGAAGATTCCTGACTGGCAGGAGGCTGAGCAGACTGGCAAGACTCAGAGCTGGAACTGGACTGAACAGGGGTCACCTTAGGCGTAACGGGCCTGCCTGTGTGCCCAGGGGTTTTGAAGACCATTGAGGTGGGAGAGGACACAACAGTTTCGCAACTCATCTGAGTCTGGGATTGAGGCTGTTGCCGAGACTGCGATCGCAAGTGAGGCGATGACTGCAGCTGAAGCTGTGGCAGAGGAGCAGGCCGGGAGACTGGCTTCACAAGGTCTGTCCTCTTTTTCAAAACCTTGGTCCCTGCTGTGCTTCCTGTGAATGTGTAGTTCATCACAGGGTAACTCGGCGGGGGGAGGACAGCAGGCTGAGGAGGTGCCGGAGGAATGTCAGCCGCCGAGATGGACGTCAGCTTGGTGATGGTGACTGGCTGTCTGGTGGCGTGGAAGCTGACGAGTCACTCCTGACGGGAGATGAATCCACGCACCGTTTCTGAATTGATTTTTGGTAGAGGAATGGCCACTTTGCTTAGGACAGGGTCCTCTACCAGAATCCGGTGCTGCACCCGCTCACACGCCCTTCAGGATGGCCATCTTTTCCGGGCTCGTCTTTGACTCCCGGGGCAAAGGCAGCCACAGCATTTTCACCAGCGTGTACATAAGTCTGTTGTGCCGAGCGCCGATTTCGTGTGCCGGTGTGTAGCGTTTGGCCATTTTTAATTTCTGCACCACAGCAGCTTCAGCCAGGTCGTCCCTCTTGGTCCTGCAGTACCCAGTGAGTCCTGTGCAGCTGAGTGAACAGCTGCGGCTGCTTGTCATGCTCCTCCACAGCATTCCAGGCTTTGAGGATGCCGTCCCTTTCCTCGGTAGTCAGCGAGAGCTTGCTCTCTGTCAGGCCAACGTCTACGAGAACAGAGCAGAACCTTTCCAGCTGCTGGAAGCCGGGGAGAGGGTCTGCACTACAGACATCGTCCTGTGAAAACACAGTTTCAAATAAACCATGAGATATCAAAAAGTGAACAAAATCAATTAAATGAAATAAGTGCTTACAAAAGCTGGGATGTGCACAGTCGCCGTCTCATCGTTGGTGAGGGTGATCAGCGTCCAGGGCTCCATCCTCTTCATCACTGTGGTAAGCCTCATCGGTCTCTTCCGGCTCTGGCTGTCCAGGTTGAAGCACCTCCTCATCAGGATCTGGACCATCCTGATCAATGTCCTGGATGGAAAAGGCACTCTGCCTAAACAGGTACTCCATACCGAGAAGCTCATCAGAGTTGACGTCAGCTGGGTGAAGGAAGTTTTCCTCCACGGTCTCCCCGAACAGCTCCTGACCGCGGGTGTTGAGGCGCGGAGTAGGTCCTGTGCTGCCGTCCCCGACCTCCAAACACGGCGTCAGACCGGCGGTCTGAGTTCCAGCGAGCAATGCCGCTGATCAGATAAACCTGATAGGGCCTTGCTGCACAGTGTGGACCTGAATAATTAAAAGAAAATCATTAGAATCCTTAAACAATGTAGTGCATTTGTTACTTCATAAACAGACTGCCAAGCAGGCGGTGATACCTGGAATCATGAACGGCAGAACTTTGTGGAACCCCTCCAGGCTGTTGCTTCCGCCCAGGCATTTGTAAAAGGGCAGATCCACGTCATTTATCGATGTCGTGTGGGCCACCCTACACATGCTGACACCCGGCGGATCCTGGATGCACTCCAAGTGCCGCTGCTGCGCTGCCCACATCTCATCGATCGCAGCTGTAAACAAACCAAGGAAGAATAAAAATGCACTCTGCTCATTTTCAAAAGCAACAGCATCTGTTTTAATAAGAGTTGTGTGAGGTTTTTCATACCAGGTGACTTGAAGAGGCTGACTCCGCTCTCATCCAGCCCGGAAGGACCCTTCAGTTCCTCAACGACCTGCTGGACGAGCCTGAAAGTCTCCTGAGCCCCCAGACTGACCCTCCGCACGCGATGCTTCAGCTGATCTCTAGAAACGAAAAGGCGAACAACGTCCTCGTCTTTCAATGAGCTCATGGATGCACTGTCTTTTGCTCTGACTGCCCCGATAAGGAGGACCATATCCGCGCGGTTGTAGGCCAGCACTGCACCAGCCAGTGCAGACTTGAACACCGCGTACTTTGAATGCGACTCTGTACGTAGAGCTGCATCAAAGCGGTGGATCCAGTGAAATATGTCCAGACGGACAACCATCCCACCGTCCACCCAGGGCCAGAACAAAGTCTCAACTGCTGTCAGACCATGCTCCCTGCAACAGATCGATGTACAGGATTTTAGGGGCGGGCTGATTGGCCAGCTGAAACCTCCTCATCAGGCCGCTGCACATCAGTTCCAGCGCGTCTTTGGACTCCTCACAGGTGAGCACAAAGGTAAGGATCTGCGAGAGCTCATTGCCAATGCTGGTGAACCACTCTGCTGAGCCTTTACCTTCGCCAGACGGCTTCTTCACCACCTAAAAAAATATATACATAATCGGGTTAAATGGAATAAACTTTTAAGATTAGGTTTCCCTTTAAAATCAACGTGGACATTTTAATGGAATCCAGACAAGTGAGAAATAAAACACTAGAAAAAGTGGCAGAAAATCCAAGATTAGCATTAAGCAGGACTTCTCCCATGGCACATAGCAGGTAAGTGGGTTATTTACTTTATCGAGGCCATCAAACCTGTTTGTTTCACTTCTAAATCGTCAACAGTGTTGTCAGCCAGATGTTTTTCATTGTATAATTAATTGAAATGACGTACTTTCTTTGTTGAGTCCATTTTCAACACGGTTCCAAATGTTGACAGGATCACGTTCTGGGCCTCTGCCAGGAGAACGACGTGGCGAAGGAGCCGTGCCGAGGGCAGCTCTCTGGGAGGAGGTGGGGGCTCAAACTTGTGGCGGAAAGCAGAAGCGATCCCCCCAGGCTTCACCAATGTCATCAAGAGTGTGGTGTACAGGTCTTTACGGTGAAGATGTTCCTCCACGTGGTTCTCTTGGACCTGTCGCCACACCTTGACCATGGTGCTGCCCTCGGTTCTGTCCCGGAAAAGCCGCACCACGCTTTTATCCACCTGTTATCGGAGTAAAAATGATGTTTAGTTTTCTTTCAGACAAAACATATGAGCAGAATAAAAAGATGGAGACCGCACTCACTTGCTTGTAAGCACAGCAGGAAAAGCAGCTTGGTGAGCCTCGCTAAGCTGGGACAAAATAGCAGGGTCCCACGCAAGCCACCGACCTACAGTGCCTCCTCCTCCAGCTCTTGCAGCCTTGGTGCACGGCCCACAGCACAGCACTTCAGTCAGCATCGTGTACCAGCTGGACACATCACAGAGGTGGCGAACCTGTGGGACATCCATCCATCCATCCATTTTCTCCCGCTTATCCGGAGTCGGGTCGCGGGGGCAGCAGCTTAAGGAGGGAAGCCCAGACCTCCCTCTCCCCAGCCACTTGGGCCAGCTCCTCCGGGGGAATCCCAAGGCGTTCCCTGGCCAGCCGAGAGACATAATCTCTCCAGCGTGTCCTGGGTCTTCCTTTGGGTCTCCTCCTGGTTGGACGTGCGCGGAAAACCTCACCAGGGAGGCGTCCAGGAGGCATCCTAATCAGATGCCCGAGCCACCTCAACTGGCTCCTCTCGATGTGGAGTAGCAGCGGGTCTACTCCGAGCCCCTCCCGGATGACCGAGCTCCTCACCCTCTCTCTAAGGGAGAGCCCAGCCACCCTGCGAAGAAAACTCATTTCGGCCGCTTGTATCCGCGATCTCGTTCTTTCGGTCACTACCCAAAGCTCGTGACCATAGGTGAGGGTAGGAACGTAGATCGACCGGTAAATTGAGAGCTTCGCCTTTCGACTCAGCTCTCTCTTCACCACGACAGACCGGTACAACGCCCCCATCACTGCAGATGCAGCACCAATCCGCCTGTCGATCTCACGCTCCACCCTTCCCTCACTCGTGAACAAGACCCCGAGATACTTAAACTCCTCCACTTGGGGCAGGACCTCGTCCCTGACCTGGAGAAGGCATTCTACCCTTTTCCGACTCAAGACCATGGTCTCGGATTTAGAGGAGCTGATTTTCATCCCAGCTGCTTCACACCCGGCTGTGAACTGCTCCAGCGAAAGCCGGAGATCACGTTCTGACGAAGCCAACAGGACCACATCATCTGCAAAAAGCAGAGACCTGATCCTTAGACCACCAAAACGGATCCCCTCACCACCTTGGCTGCACCTAGAAATTCTGTCCATAAAAGTTATGAACAGAATCGGTGACAAAGGGCAGCCTTGGCGGAGTCCAACTCTCACCGGAAACGAGCCCGACTTACTGCCGGCATTGCGGACCAAGCTCTGACACTGGTCGTACAGGGACCTAACAGCCCGTATCAAGGGGCCTGGTACCCCATACTCCCAGAGTACCCCCCACAGGGCCCCCCGAGGGACGCGGTCGAACGCCTTCTCCAAATCCACAAAACACATGTAGATTGGTTGGGCGAACTCCCACGCACCCTCCAGGACCCCCCCAAGGGTATAGAGCTGGTCCAGTGTTCCACGGCCAGGACGAAAACCACATTGCTCCTCCTGAATCCGAGGTTCGACTATCTGACGGACCCTCCTCTCCAGAACCCCTGAATAGACCTTACCAGGGAGGCTCAGGAGTGTGATCCCCCTGTAGTTGGAACACACCCTGCGGTCCCCCTTTTTAAATAGGGGGACCACCACCCCGGTCTGCCAATCCAGTGGAACTGCCCCCGATGTCCACGCGATATTGCAGAGCCGCGTCAACCAACACAGCCCCACAGCATCCAGAGCCTTAAGGAAATCCGGGCGGATCTCATCCACCCCCGGAGCCTTGCCACCGAGGAGTTTTTTGACCACCTCAGTGACCTCAGCTCCAGAGATTGGAGAGCCCAACCCAAAATCCCCAGACTCTGCTTCCATCCTGGAAGACGTGCCGGTGGGATTGAGGAGGTCTTCGAAGTACTCGGCCCACCGATTCACAACGTCCCGAGTCGAGGTCAGCAGCACACCCTCCCCACTGTAAACAGTGTTGGTAGTGCACTGCTTTCCCCTCCTGAGACGCCGGATGGTGGACCAGAATCTCCTCGAAGCCGTACGGAAGTCTTGTTCCATGGTCTCACCGAACTCCTCCCATGCCCGGGTTTTTGCCTCTGCGACCACCCGAGCCGCATTCCGCTTGGACTGCCGGTACCTATCAGCTGCCTCCGGAGTCCCACAGGCCAAAAAGACCTGATAGGACTCTTTCTTCAGCTTGACAGCATCCCTAACCGCCGGTGTCCACCAGCGGGTTCGGGGATTGCCGCCACGACAGGCACCGGCCACCCTGCGGCCACAGCTACGGTCAGCCGCCTCGACAATGGAGTCACGGAACATGGTCCATTCGGACTCAATGTCCCCCGCCTCCCCCGGGACATGTTCGAAGTTCTGTCGGAGGTGGGAATTGAAGCTCCTTCTGACGGGAGACTCTGCCAGACGTTCCCAGCAGACCCTCACAACACGTTTGGGTTTGCCAGGTCTGACCGGCATCCTCCCCCACCATCGAAGCCAACTCACCACCAGGTAGTGGTCAGTTGACAGCTCCGCCCCTCTCTTGTGGGACAGATGGGAGAAAATGAGATTTATCTTCAAAAGGTTGTTTCATACTTTGGTTTGCGTGTTAATAATATCTGATGATGAGGCAAATACCCGGTGATGATAACCAGATTTGTACAGGTACACATTGCGTCCTTTCCCCACACACGCATCTCCACGCGGACACTTCAGGGAGCATCTCCAAACCCCAACAGGTCTCCAAACAAACACCCTGCTGCGGAAAAAGAGCTGAGGTCCAGGGACAGCTCCTCCGACAAAGCCCAGTGGTTCGGGAGGGTAGAACCACATGCGGTCCGATTTAAGAACCCTGTAGACGTGAGTAGGCGCGTAGAGGCCTCGTTCCTGGTCCTCCCTGAGCCACGTCTGGTCAGCCAATGGGATACCCCCCTCGTTTTGCCAGGTTTTAACCCAGCCCTCAAGCTCCACCTGTAAGTAACACAGATGCACTTTAAACTGTCTTGTTGCTGAAATGTATGATGTGAACATCTGGACAGAATATTCTGATTGGTGTAAAGGATACATGATAATAATAACAGGTCAGGATCTAAGGTGGGTCAGTCTGAGTCATTAAACTCTGCCCTGGGCCTAAAGCCTTGCAGCTTGATTCTACTTTGTTCCTTAAATTGTCGTGAGTGTTGTGTAGTTTTGCAAGTTCTGCACACTCACACATTCAGCAGTGAGCTCTGCCAGCTGATTGGTTCTTTTGGTAACATCAGTTCATGTGGTACTGCGCAGATGCATCACTGGATTTTGTTGTAGTCGGTGTTCAAAATGGATTAAAGAAAGGACAGGATAACTTTGTTAACTCAACTATATCATTATAATGCTGTGTACATGCACCAGCCTGTAACTCTACTTTTTTCTCAAAATGCACCAGACTGATGCTTTTATATATAAAATGTCCAAAATTTTCTTACAGGGGCATGCCCCCGCACCCCCTGAGACTTATCTTTCCTGACCTCTTTTCATGTCTGCTTTTTGGTACTGGTGCACACCTTGTGGTAGGGTATAATAGCTGGGGGGGGGGGGAGGGGGGGGTGCCCATTTTGTGTCTGCATACCCCTCCAAAAGTAGGTAGTTGCGCCCCTGCTTCTGTCTTTTAATCATATCTTTTATTCGTGTCTGACGCAGCGGAGCGCGTCACCTGCAGCTCAGGTGATTTCACCTCACCTGCGCGGCCACCAGCGCACACTCCACTGTTTTTCAGCCAGTAGATTAATTTGACCTGTTTAGTTCAAAAGTAACTCGAGGTGAATCAGGAGGAAGCCAGGAAACAGTTTTTTTCGTGTGGATTGAGGAGAAGCAGTAAGATCAGAGACAGACAGGACAGGAAAATATTCAAATAAAAACAAGAAAACTAAAAGTTCTTGAAAATGAAAAGGTTGGTAGATTTATTCCACTACATCTTTTTACCTTCATAAAGCAATAATTCATAAGCATGTACAACTCAGATCACCTTCAAAATTCAGTCCCACATCCAGGGCCGTATCAAGGCATTTTGGGGGCCAAGTCAAACAGACCCCCCCACCCCCCCGTCACTGGGCTTGCCCAGAATCCTCTGTGTAATTCAAACCCTGCCCAGGAGTATTAATTACAGTGTTTGCAAAAACACCTCGGTTTACATATGAATTGTTCTAGAGCCATTTTGTTGGCAGAATCTGATATTTTAGCTCTAAGCCAGGTGTTCTGATAGAACACCAGGAAAAAATGGGTCCCAACGTGGTTTGTGTGGCATCATCGGTAGGCACAGATCCCCTGTCCTCATTTTTGGAAATGTAAATATGGTCACCCTACCTTATATACACATCTCCACACTAGCAGACTCCAGCAACTAAAGTCCAACCTGTTGTGAGATTTTTCCCATCATGCAAAAACTACAGCAAGAAGATGACTCTGCCTTCACAAGGAGCATAAAGGAGAACATTTGGAATGATTTTTCCAAACGATACCAGGTACAATTGATTATCAGAAATAAACTGACAGTTATAATGCAGGAAACTGGGTGCGATAAATTTTCTGCCACCTATTGAACTACTCGGGAATTGATAAGGAATTGATAAGGAATTGGATCGATAGACAGAATCGACAATGCCATTGATATTGATAAAAACTTATCAATTCCCACCCCTATTCTTAACTGGATTAATTTACTACAAAATCAATAAAGCTTTATTTAAATTTAGATTTAGATACAGTACACATGTATGAAGTAAAAGTAAATATAATGTGATGGGGTTTGTTTATGGTTAGTTTGATGTATTGGTATGTTTGGTTTGTTGTTTGATGTTTGTTTTATATTTTTTGAATAAGTTAAGACTAAAAGAAAGTGCATGAATGTGAGTTAAGACTGGGGGGGGGGGGGGCAAATAAGTGTTTACGTCTGCCTACTCCTTTTCAAACAAATTGTAAGGAAAAGCTGTAAGGACTGTGATTGTACATGTTTGAAATAAAAATAAACTGAACTGAACTTGATTTTATGTTTATTAATATTACAGGTTCAGGAGGGGAAGGTGCACTGAGCCTGGAGATACCACAGGGTCGAATCGTGGAGTGGATGGAGCAAGCCCCGACCCCAGCATTGATAGTAGACGGGGCCAAAGTCTCAAATGGTCAATAAAATGGGTTGAACCTGACATGCTCTGCCATACTTTTTAATTGTGTTTTAGTTGGCCATGAACATGCCTGAACTAAATGCATCACAAGAGAGTACACAAACAACAACAAATAGAAATAAACCGGCTGTTTTAACATTAAGTGGAAATGTAAGTTAAATGTATGCAGCAAATTATTCCACCTGCACCTAGTTTATTAACCTCTAACCCACTTGAGAGTTCTGATGGTCTGAGTCTTTTGATCGCCAATTGGTATTTAAAGGCTCACAGATCCAATGATTTTGGTTGAATTTTTATCGTTTTTTCTGTGGAATGAGTGTACAGGTTGTAGAAAAACATGGCATATGACTGATGCCATAACTTTATGGAATAGTTGATTGCCAATGAAGAGAAGATGAAAATACTGGAAAAAAAAGTGATAAAATGCCTAATTTTTTGTATTAAATTGATGCAAATTTATGTAGAAATGTGTTTTAAGAGTTGTTTTTTCAGTGGATGTTGTCAGCACATGTGTTCTGTGTATCTGGAATGCATTTAGGGCAGCAGTAGCTCAGGAGGTAGAGCGGGTTGTCCAGTAATCGGAAGGTTGCAGGTTCGATCCCGGCTCCGGCCAGAGAATGCTGCTGTGTGTCCTTGGGCAAGACACTTAACCCGCCTTGCCTGCTGGTGGTGGTCGGAGGGACTGGTGGCGCCAGTGCTCGGCAGCCTCGCCTCTGTCAGTGCGCCCCAGGGCAGCTGTAGCTACATCGTAGCTCATCCCCACCAGCGTATGAATGTGTGTGTGAATGGGTGGATGACTGATTGTGTTGTGAAGCGCCTTGGGGGGTTGTAGAACACTAAGAAGGCGCTATACAAATACAGGCCATTTACCATTTACCATTTATTGATAGCGTACCCAACCCATTGAGAATTTGGGGGGGGGGTCGTTTTTTACATTTTTCTGATAAAAATACAGGTTCATACACTAAAATGGCCACAATATTTCCAGCAGAGCAGACCCTCCAATTATTGGTCCTTAGGGTCTAAGTTAACAGAAAAAACACAATTAAAAAGTATGACCATGTCAGGTTCAACCCATTTTTGAGACTTTGGCCCCCTGACTATAGGGAGAGAGGTGGTAGAGATTTGCCAGTTCACACTACGGAACAGTAGGTGGCGGTAATGCACCTAAAGTTGTTTACTTACTTACCGCCATAAAACCACAAAGAAGCGTACAACGCTGCGCATGCGCCACTTTCATTCTGCACGGAGCTGCGTGAGGAAATGTCAGGTACGGTATTCTGGTTGGATTTAAACGTATATTTTTGTTTATACACACGGTGTGAGTGTAACAAACGCAGCTTTAAATGTTGGTCTGAGGCTGAGACTCAGTTAAACTTGAATGCATGTTTACAGGTCTTAGATCAGAGTCGTGTTTACCGATGCTTGTTGTTCACCGCAGTGAAGTTAGTTATAAGTTGGATCTTCTAACATTAACTCAGTGGTGCTCTACGGTCAGCGATGGGGTTTGTAATTACAACCGTTATCTGAGGCAGATGCGTAGGTAGCCACACACACACACACACACACACACACACACACACACACACACACACACACACACACTCTCTCTCTCTATTATTTATCTATCTATATCTCACATTCCCAGTTCTTTTTGTAAACTAGAAAATTAGAACGGTTTCAACGTAAATTTTTGAAAGAAATTTTAAAAGGAAAAAAAAAATCAATTCAGTTCATTTATGTTGCGCTGAATCACCACAAGAGTCGTCTCAAGGCAAAGTAATCATTCCAGCTGAACCTACTTATCAGTGGATTGTGTTCAAGTCATTCAAGTTTCCTATGTAAGAAAACACAACAGATTGCATCAAGTCACTGACTTGTGTCAGCTCACTAGCCTAGAAATCTAGACTGACGCTAGCAGAAGCAAAATGATTTTGCTCTGCATGTTGGTCTAGCCACCCTCCATTAGAACCTCAGCAGCACGAACAGTCTTGTGTCTGCCAATCATAGCCCTCTATTGCTTTGGTGGGCGGGATATTACTGACTGAGCGAAAAAACAAAGATGGCGACAGCTTGTTTCAAGTATGTCCTCCAGCAGTCTAAGCCTATAGCAGCATAACTACAGAGATAACTCAGGATAACCTAGCCTTTTAGATGGAGGCATGTGGGAGGCAGGGCCAGGGAGAAAAGTCTTTACAGACTGCTGTACACTCCACCATCCTCTACTCCCCCACTCGTCTAAACCTGGGCTAACATAATTCAGAATTTGACCATAAGCCCTATCAAATAGAAAAGTTTTGAGCCTAGTCTTGAAAGTAGACAAGGTGTCTGCCTCACGGACTAAAGCTGGGAGCTGGTTCCACAGTAGAGGAGCCTGATAGCTAAAAGATCTGCCTCCCATCCTACTTTTAGATATTCTAGGAACCACCAGTAAACCTGCAGTCTGAGAGCCAAGTGCTCTGTTAGGAACATATGGAACAATCAGATCACTGATGTATGATGGAGCTTGATTATTAAAGGGTGAGTAACACCATGGGTGGAGACCTATTTCACCCACACTTCCTGTTAGAAAAATGTGCTTAAAAGAGGCGACGCCTGGCGGACCAAGAGAGTGGCACTGAGGCAGTGATCGCGATCACTAGAAGAAAGGGGGAGGAGGATGTTTTTTTAAGGAAGCGAGCGGCTTTGAACCGTAACGTTTCATATCAGCAGGTGAGTGGCCGAGCCAGGTGGAGGCGCGGCCGAGACTCAGCTGGAGTCCAGTCCAGCACAGCCACGTAGTACGGTAGAGACGTCACCCTGCAGCTCTACGGCCATCAGCTGTGGCTGATTCTAGATCAGTGTGAAGCAGAGTTTTAACCTGAAGATGGAGATAGAATTATGGTTTTGGGCTGAAATATTACATTTTAAGTAAGTTGCACTAAACTGCCAAAAATAATGGTTACACACTCATCGCCTACCTGCTCCATAAAAATGTAAGTGCTGTTTCTGGTCAGCAGAGGGCTGCAGAGTGCTGTCCCATTTGAAGTTGGTAAAGTTTCTACCAACAGTCCCTGAACCTCACTTTTTAAGTAATTAGTTTTGTTTATGTTTAAACGCGGCTGGGTGCAGATTAGTGATGGGAACTCTTGCTCTTTTAAGAGAACCGTTGTTACGGCTTGGCTCACTAAAATGAAACGGCTCTTTTGGCTCTCAAATGCCTCCTCACATTTTTTTGTCCACACTTTAGAACGCCTCCACAGTCTGCACATTTTCCATGAATGCACGGTAACACAGACACTTTGTGCGGATTCTTCTTCAGCTGTATTCATTGGCTTCTTCTGGTCTGCGGACTGGGCATCGAAACTAGGAATCTCAGAATGAATTTCAAAGGGCATGTTTGTTTTATTATGTTAAATCCAATCTTTTACACTTGATTTCAAGCTTTTGAAAATCACACAATCATATTGGGGCATCTCTTAATACAACTGTTATATTTTTTAATTTAAAGTTACAGCGGTCTGTAAATCACATCGTGTGTATCCTTGTTTCCTACAGATGTTCAACAGATGGGGCTGGTTAAAGAACAGAGTGCTGGTGTGGACCAGCAGGACCCAGAAAACCTCCAGGTAAAGGACGAACGGGAGGAACTCTGGTCCAGTCTGGAGGAAGAGCAGCTCCATTTCAATGAGGAGACTGATGCCACCACGTTTCCATTCACTGCAGTTTCTATAAAGAGTGAGGATGAGGATGATGATGAAGAGGAATCTCCGTTCTTGCAGCTTCATCAGCAGCAAATAGAAGACAGAGATGTTCCAACCAGCAGCTCAGCTGACCAGATGACAGCAGAAATTGGTGGAGGAGCAGAAACTAGCAAAAACCTTGATCTGAACCCTCAGGAACAGACATCTGATTCTTCAGAGCCTGAAGTTAGTGGAGATGATGAAGAGGAGGAGGAGGAGGATGTGAATGTAGACTCTGAGCCATCAGACTCTGGATCTGAAACTGTAGACAGAGATTGTGACTGGAATGAGAGCCAACCTCCTAAGTCAGATGTTAAGACTGCCAAGAAATCCTTTAGCTGCCCTGAGTGTGGTGAACAATTTGTCCACAAGTGGTCTCTCCAGAAACACGTGAGAGCTACGAGTCATTCAGCAGTTTGTTTGGTTAGCAAGAAAGGTGTTAAAGTGAAGCAACATGTAGGCTCACGCAGGAAAGTCAAGACCGAGCAAAAATCATTCCGCTGTGATGACTGTGGGAAAATATTTACTAGAAAATCAAGTTTAAACAGACACATGAATGTCCACACTGGACTGAAGCCTTTTGTTTGTGAGCTCTGTGGACAAATATTTAGCGTAAAGGCAACTTTAAACAGTCATATGAGAGTCCACACAGGGCAGAAACCTTTTGCTTGTGAGTTCTGTGGACAAAGATTTAGGCAAAAATCAACTGCAATCAAACACATGAGAATCCACACAGGACAGAAACCTTATGCTTGTGAGCTCTGTGAACAAAGATTTAGCCAAAAGACACACTTAAACAGTCACATGAGACTCCACACAGGACAGAAACCTTTTGCTTGTGAGCTCTGTGGACAACGATTCAACCAGAAGACAATTTTAAACAATCACATCAGAGTCCATACAGGAGAGAAGCCTTTTGCCTGTGAGCTCTGTAGACAAAGATTTAGCCAAAAGGCACATTTAAACCGTCACATGAGAGTTCACACAGACACAAAGAACTAATTTTACCAAAAAGTGACCCTTGTAGTTTTTACATTGGCGTCATTTTTAACCCGGGACGTCGGAAACATGTCCCGACCAATATTTACAGATTAGTCCCCATCAATATTTATAGTTGACGGGTTGTTTCCAACACGTTTGAGAACCTCTTTTGACAGTTTATGTCAGAGGAGATTTACCCTCTACCTGTGCTTTCTGCAGAATTACAGTATCACAATCAGTTGTTCTAACCAGCATTTAAACTCCTCTGTATCATTACCTTTTCTTCTTACTCACTGTCACCCTTAAATCTATAGCCCACTTTTCTTTCAACATGTATATTTTATTTTATTAAAGATACTTCAACTGTGATTAAAAATAGTGACAAAAGTAACATTGAGGTCTTAATGATTTTAAATAATATTATTTTAGTGAACAACTCAGGAAATGCTGTGCTTTTATTGCTGGATCTGACAGCAGCTTTTGATATAGTGGACCATGGAATTTTATTAAATCGGCTGGAGAAGTGGGTTGTCCTCACAGGGTCAGCTTTGCAGTGAGAGATCCTTTCTGCAAGACAACACTTTTAGGGTCATGATGAGGGAGTGTGCATCCTTCTGCATGAAGTACTTTCACATCTGGGTAGCCTGGGCGTTTTCCATGCTCAACCAGACATTTTTTCAGACCTCTTCCCCCGGCGGTTCGCTTTGGGCTGAGGTGATCTGACACACCCATATATACAGTACATATATATATATATATATATATATATTGGGTAAAAAATAATTTCTGGATGAGGAACACACGTGGATGACTGAGACCTTCAGTATTGCAGTTTCTCTGTTCTGCTGGTCGTACGCATGGTCAGAGCTGTTCTTATATTTAGGAACATTTCTACGCACAAGTATAAAATGATAAATACCACACAATGCATAAAATTGTTCCTACACACAGATTCATGCGTAAGTGCGGTTGATGAATGAGGGCCCAGGTCTCCTTTGTACTGCATTGGATTGGCAGCTGCAGGCTTACCTGGGAAGCAGTTGAAGTTCCCGAAGCACATCGCTGAAACATCACTTAGCCCAGACATAATCATTGTTTCTGAGGTGACAAAACAGCTGATATTACTTGAACACCCCTTGGGAAGAGCATATGGAAGAGGCTAATGAAAGAAAACGTGCCAAGTACCAGGAGCTGGTAGAGAATTGCCAGGCAGGGGGTTGGAAGACGTACTACGAACCAATCGAGGTGGGCTGTAGGAGTTTTGCAGGATGCTCACTCAGTAAAGTCCTTAATCAACTGGGCCTAATAGTGACTAGGAAGAGGGCCATCTGGTCTGTTTGTGAGGCCACAGAGAAGGGGGCTGTGGATAGAGAGGGCTGATCCATGGGCAGTTGCTGCTGGGATGCAGGCTGGAGTCTGATCTAGAGGTCAACCGATATTGGTTTTTCTATTGCCGATAACGATGAGACATGGTCAGCCAATGGCCGATATGTACTGCCAATCTTTGTGGCCGATATCCAGACGTTTTCCACCTTATTTTCATGCTAAAATGTCACTAATAACATCAGTTGATGCACAAAACGTCTAAAGCTGAATCAGTTTTTGAACTCTGAATTTAACTGTTAAATCTTAACTTTGTGCACTGTTTAATGTCAAAATCAGACACCTAAATAAAGTTAATTAAGAGTATTTATTATGCAGATGTTATTAGGGCTGCCCGAGGATGTGCCTGACTTTAAATCAGCTTTACTGAGGACAGATACTACTAGATAGAAACTAAACTAATTTTATACGTTTCTGTTCCGGTGGTCACTATTTTATTCTTCTGTCAGACGTGTTTTACTGGAAATTCATCTCAACCCAAAAGAGCAAAGTTCAACAAACCAGCTGTAAAAGGAGGAGCAACGAGAATAGTTTTATGATTTATCAGAAATGAAAGATAAGACGTTCGGAGCTGCAGTCGAGACCAACGTGTGCGTTTCCGTCTGAGGGAGAATTAATATTTTCTTTTCTCAAATATCGGTGAGTAAAACTGATCATATTTAGTTTCAACTTCAGCAGGAAAACTAAACTCAAACAGGAAGTTAAACTCTTCTCTTCCTGCTGAAACTCATCAGATAAACTCACCTGAAGTTAAACCAAAACATTTTAATAACAGTAATATTAAACTGTACCGATTACTTCTGTTTTAGTTGTTCCTCTCAGAGGTCAGACATGTCTGCCGGCAGCAGCCTGAGGTCTGAGGATCAGTTTCTGTGCTCCATCTGTCTGGACGTGTTCACGGATCCGGTCACCACACCATGTGGACACAACTTCTGTAAGACCTGCATCTCCCAACACTGGGATGGTGACGCAAGCTGCCAGTGTCCCGTCTGTAGGAAAGTGTTCAAAATAAGACCCGAACTGGAAGTCAACACCTTACTCAGAGAGATGGTGGATCAGTCCAGACATGAAACCAGCAGCAGCTCTGAGCATCAAGCTGAAGTTCAGCAGATGATCCAGAAGAGACGACTGAAGATTCAGGAGATCCAAGAGTCGATGAAGATCAGTAAAGATGCTGCAGACAGACAGAAAGCAGAAGGTGTTCAGGTCTTCACTGATCTGATAGAGTCTGTTCAGAGAAGCCTGAATGAGCTCATAGATGAGATCGAAGACAAACAGAAAGCTGCAGAGAAACAGGCTGAAGACCTCATCAAAGATCTGGAACAGGAGATCTCTGAGCTGATGAAGAGGAGCTTTGAGGAGAATCAGCTCTCGTGGTCCGAGGACTTGACGGCCGTCAGAGTTCATCCTTCATCATATGAGGAGACTGTGGTGACCGTTTTGGATCAGCTGGAGGAGAAACTCGTGAGAAACATTAGGACTCTGTCGGAGCCGAAGAAGAAGAAGATGCTGGAGGCTGCGCTGAAGACAATCCAGCAGTTTGCAGTAGATGTGACTCTTGATCCTGATACGGCACATCCTTACCTCATCCTGTCTGATGATGAAAAGCATGTTTACTGTGGTGACGTGTGGAAGAATCTTCCAGACACTCTGGAGAGGTTTTCTAACTTTTATGGTGTTTTAGGGAAACAGAGCTTCTCTTCAGGCAGGTTTTACTTTGAGGTTCAGGTTGAAGGAAAAACTGAGTGGGGTTTAGGAGTGGTCAGAAGGTCCATCTGCAGGGAGGGAGAGGTCACACTGAGTCCTGAAAATGGTTACTGGACAGCTTGGTTGAGAAATGGAACCCAGTACATAATTGGTACTGACCCTCCAGAAAATCTCTATCTTGAGTCTGCTCCTGAGAAGGTGGGGGTGTTTGTGGATTATGAGGAGGGTCTGGTCTCCATTTATGATGTAGAAGCTCCAGCTCTGATCTACTCCTTTAATGGTTGGTGCTTCGCCGATGAACTCCAGCCGTTCTTCTGTCCGTGTGATAATGACGGAGGAGAAAACTCAGCTCCTCTGATCATCTGGCCTGTCGATTCATCAGAATCTGTTTGTTAAAAAGTTCTGATCTGAGCAGGTGAAGTCCTGCTGGTGGAGAGGTGAGGTTAGAAACATCCTCAGAAACACGTCAGCACTTCAGATTTCAGTTTAGATTTTTGTTCAAAACAAAATAGAATAATTAACTTTATGTTTTTAGTCGTTTTACAAGTTTTTATCTTTAAATGATCATATTTCTCTATAATGATCTCCACCAATAATTCATTCATGCATTTACTCTGTGGAAGTTTTTATAGTTTTAGTTTTTCTCTAGATTTTTCTTACTTTTAAACTCATTGTTTTTTTAATTATTCTGGTTAATGAAATAAACTATTTAAAAAATACATAAATTCTCACGGTAGGCCTATTAATGTTAACATTTAGGTTGGTAAATTGACTGATAAATGTTGAGAGATATCCTTAATAATGACCATGGCCACATAGAGCAGTTAAGAGACAAAAAACAACAACAATGGCCTCAAAATCGAACCCTGAGGAACACCAAACTGAGCAGGACAAGGTGGGATCTGTAAGTAGATGTAGCTAAGAAGATTGATAGACAAATATGAAGATAACCATTGCAAAACAGAGTCTGCTAAAACAGCCCAGCATCATTCTCAGCCTGTCTGAAGGTCAGGTGGTCTTAAAAGCATTTGTGTTTTTCTGAGTCAGAGGACTCCAAAGCACTTCACACCACAGCGAATCATTCATCCACAAACAGACCTGAGAACAGAACCTCTTAGTCTTCCTTTAGGTCTTAAACCTTTAGGATACAAATTCAGAAATATTTTTTTAATAAATCTTATTTTGAAAGGTTTAACCGGAAGTTATATATAAGTTAGTATATAATGGTGCGTTCGATTTGTCCTCGGAACTCGGAAATTCCGACTTCCGAGTAGGAAAAATCAAATAAAACGCCCCGCAAAGTCGGAACTCCCAGTCGGAAACTCGGACGTTTTTCAGAACTCCGACCTCGAAATCCAAGATGGCAGCGCCCTCGAAAACTGCTGTTTAGGTAGCTCCCAACGAACACATACGACTAATAAACAAAACTTTTAGTTTGTTCAAATTAGAGATGCAAGCGCTACATGTAACTTTTATTTCTAACACACTCTTATATGTGTGTCTTGTAAAATAAACAGACAAATTGAACGCACCAACAGTCCATCATTCGTGTTTGTTTTTTACCTATTTGACCTGATAAAAAAGTAAAAAATAAAATAAAATAAAAATAAAAAAGTTAAACTGAATAATTGGAATTCCAACTTCTCCGACTACGGAAACCAGAACGCTGATAACTCGGGTGTGACGTCATTCCTAGTTCCGAGTTCCGACTTCCGAGTAGGAAAAATCAAATAAAACGCCCCGCAAAGTCGGAACTCCCAGTCGGAAACTCGGACGTTTTTCAGAACTCCGACCTCGAAATCCAAGATGGCAGCGCCCTCGAAAACTGCTGTTTAGGTAGCTCCCAACGAACACATACGACTAATAAACAAAACTTTTAGTTTGTTCAAATTAGAGATGCAAGCGCTACATGTAACTTTTATTTCTAACACACTCTTATATGTGTGTCTTGTAAAATAAACAGACAAATTGAACGCACCAACAGTCCATCATTCGTGTTTGTTTTTTACCTATTTGACCTGATAAAAAAGTAAAAAATAAAATAAAATAAAAATAAAAAAGTTAAACTGAATAATTGGAATTCCAACTTCTCCGACTACGGAAACCAGAACGCTGATAACTCGGGTGTGACGTCATTCCTAGTTCCGAGTTCCGACTTCCGAGGTAAATCGAACGCACCATAAGATGACAACCTGACGCTGTTAGCTCACTTCCTGTCTGTGTGCTGTTGGCTAACGGGGGTGAGAAACTGCTGTTTTGCATGTTTATTTAACTCAGATTAAAGTTTTTTCTCCTTCTTTTGAGTTCTCACTTACAGATAAGAATGTTAAACGTGTCATTTAGTTACTGAGTTAAGTTTATCCATCTTTATTCATGTAGAATTACCTAAAGAAAAGAATGAATGTGACAGCGGTTTATGCTAGCTGACAGAAACTTTGTAGTCTGACAGGTTTTACGGGTCAGAAGTGACTAAATCAGGAATAAATCCCCAATTTGAGGTTTGTAATTACAGACCAGAAGAATTTATTAGAGGTGAGCTTTATTAGATATAGGTGTCTGAGTCCTTTTGAGTTAACAAAAGCTGTATTAGTCGTTAATAAAAGCACACAGAAGGCTGTGAGTTTATGTTTACACGATGATGAGTCTTTAAACTACGTGGCATTTACCTGAACCTGCGGCAGTGGCAGTGGCACACCCTTCTGCAGTTGCAACGATCTGGGCTTAATGTTGGATTCTTTTGTTGAAGTCCAAACATTTTGTTGTTGGATTTATTTGGTTTTGCTTTGTGAAAACTGAACCTGAATTCATTGATTTTTGGCATAAAGGTTTAGATTTGGTCACTTTTTCTTTGTTTTAAATGTTTTATATTTTGTATATTTATCTTTGTTTGTTGTTTATTTTGTGTCTTTGCTTTGGTTGTTTTCATATTGTTGCTGTTTCGGGTCTCATTTTCTGTCTCAGGTATAATTTTTTTAAAACAATTTTTAGTTTTTAGTGTGTTCTTATGTAGGGCAGGATGAAAAAATATAGAATGAAAAAAAAGCATAACATTTTTCATATTGATCAATATTGATAATTATAAAGAAATGTAGAAAACATATTTTAAGTGCAGCCCTGACCATTTTATGTCATTACTTAATGATAAAACATGTTGACTGTTGTGATTTTTTTGTCAGATTTGTAAAACCCTAAATATTGCCATGCTGTAACCTTTTTCAGAATCAGAATCATGTTTTATTGCCAAATAAGTGAGAGTCTCACGTCACTAGGAATTTGCTTAGCCGGAATGGTGCAAACATACAAGTAAAGCAAGTGGAAAAATAGGATGCATCAAAAAAAGATTATGAATAATAAACATAAGAAACAAAGTGACTGTTGCAGATATGTATGATTATGATGATTATTTGGAGTTTTACGGGACAATTTCCTCCATGGCTCCTTGCTGCAACATATTGCTGTCTGTTTTGTTTTGAGAGGGTCGGGCTTGGTGACGGAGCGTGTCTGGGTCTGTGTTTTTGATTGGTTGGGAGTAAGTATTGACTCTAGTATTAAGCTACCCAATGGACTATAGTAGAAAAAAAGAAACTTTTTATTCAAGTTTTTAATTGACCCATTTTTTTATTGTGCAATACATTTATCAATCAATATATATCGTTATTGAATTATTGTCCAGCCCTGTTCTTGTGGTCCTTTCCCCCTCAGTTGTATCCTTCAGCTACTTCTGGTGTTAAAATCAAATAACAAAAAAGAAAACAAAAAGTTAACATTAAAGAAACACAAAAACACATTTTGCAAAGTATTGTGTATTTTTGGGTCATTGGGTTCATCAGTGGAGGAGAGGAGACGGCGTACAGAGAGCAGCTCTAAAAGCTGGCTGGTTGCCGCGCTGAACTTAACCGACTGCTCAACTATGATCACACAAAAGAGATGATAATGTCCTTCAGCACTCAACAGATTCAACACTCATCCACGCCTTCATCTCCTCCAGAATTACTCTATGGTCTCCCTCGTGACACTTAAAGAAACTTCAGTATGTCCAAAACTCAGCTGCCAGGCTTCTCTGTCACACCTTCACTGGCTTCTTGTTCTCCAGCGCATTCAATTCAAGACATTACTCATCACCTACAAAGCTCTCTTGCCCCAGCTTATCTCTCTGACACTATACAACACTATCACCCTAGCCGCCATCTCAGATCCTCTGCTTCCATTCTGCTCTCTGAGACAACCATTTCAAAGCACCGCACCGTCGGAGACGGAGCCTTTTCTGTGGCTGCCCCAACCCTATGGAACGCTCTCCCTCAACACATTCGTGATGCTGACTCACTGCAAAAATTCAAAAAACCACTAAAGTCTCACCTATTCAATCAAGCATTCGTTGTTTTTTTTTTTGAATGTGTTTGTTTAGATGAACTCTCAGGGTGAATGCACAGCGCCGATGAGGGTGTTGGTGACCGGAGGGTCTGGCTTGGTGGGGAGGGCTATCCAGCATGTGATCAGAGAGGAAGGGGCAACCAAGGAAGGAGAAGAGTGGATCTTTCTGTCCTCCAAAGACGCAAACCTCATGTGAGAATCGCTGCTCGTTCATTTCAAATGATTTTAACTGTTAACCTGGTTTGGAGGACTTGTCTGCATGTTATTTGTTCTGGTTTTGTTCCTCAGGAATAAGGAGGAGACGCGTGCGGTGTTTGAGAAACATCGGCCCACCCACGTCATCCACCTGGCTGCTATGGTGGGAGGACTTTTCAAGAACATGAAGTACAACCTGGACTTCTGGGTGGGTTCCTGCTCTGCTGTCGCTGGTGTTGTGTTGGAAATTATTCTGGTTTGAAATGATCCGATTTGTCTTTCACCCTCAGAGGAACAATGTGTTCATCAACGATAACGTGCTGCAGGCAGCACATGAAGTGGGAGTCGTCAAAGTGGTTTCCTGTCTTTCCACCTGCATCTTTCCTGATAAAACGACCTACCCCATCGATGAAACCATGGTAACAGATCCTCCTGTACTTTCAGCACCAATCCGTGTGAATTTGCTAAGTTTTCCTCATCGTCTCACCACCAGATCCATAACGGACCGCCTCATGACTCCAACTTTGGCTACTCCTATGCAAAACGGATGATTGATGTTCAGAACAAGTATGATGATGTTTGTTTCCACAGATTAGATACCCCGTTATTTAGCAGTGTATTTTTCATGTTGCGTTTATCTTATAGAGCTTATTTCCAGCAGTATGGACGCTGCTACACAGCTGTGATTCCCACAAATGTGTTTGGTCCTCATGACAACTTCAGCATCGAGGACGGCCACGTGCTCCCGGGCCTCATTCATAAAGCTTACATCGCTCAGAGTGAGTGGACGGGAAGATTTCTAATCTTAAAGCTGCTAATTCAACTTTTCCCGTGGTTTTACTCTACGTGTTAAACTAATTTCACTCTTCTGTTCTTCCTCAGAGGAAGGGAAGCCTCTGGTGGTCTGGGGCTCCGGTTCTCCCAGAAGACAGTTCATCTACTCTTTGGACTTGGCCCGTCTTTTCCTCTGGGTTCTGAGGGAATACCCAGAGGTCGATCCAATCATCCTCTCCGGTGAGCTCCGATTGGACTTAATACTGAGATTTTAGCATTTCAAAACTAACGTTTGATGATTATGATGATGGGTTTTTTTGTTCCAGTTGGTGAGGAAGATGAGGTTTCCATAAAAGAAGCAGCAGATGCAGTCGTTGCATCTTTGGGCTTCAAAGGAGAAGTCGTGGTATCCTCTGAATAATGGAAGCTTTATGCTTCTTTCTATTGAAATGATAAAAACATATGTTTACATGCAGTTTTACATATTCTGCATGTCTTGTTTAACACTCAGGTCTCCATTTTAAAGCCACACTTGGCAGTTTTGGCTCGTTTTTAGCACCCCCTAGTGTCTGTTAGTGAAACCAAAAGTGAAACTTATCTCCTCGCTGTGCGTTGGTCTTTTTAACACCTTTAATCTAACAGCTGAAACGTCTCCTCAGCCTTCATTAGTGTCTACAGGAGCGGTTCATCACTAAATCAAACACATCAGCTGTGTTCATGATCTAAAACATGCAGGAAACATGCTGGAAGCAGACTGCAGCACCAGGCATGTCAGCTCCACTTTACTAAGTCCAGCAGGGACCGGACCGCCACTCTGAAGTTGCAAGTGTGGTATTCTGGCCACAGAGGGCGGTGGGGGTCTGAGTGACATCATTAACCCTGTAAAGGATCATTTTAGCACAAACTGGCTCAAGAACACGATTTAAACACATGAAAAATTTGCAGAGTATGGCTTTAACCATTAACTATTGAGCATCTTTAAGAGTCTAGGGCTCATTTGCTCCTCGTTTGGTGTCTGCTGGTTTTCTTGACCTTCGCTGTTCAGTATGACACCACTAAAGCAGACGGACAGTTTAAGAAGACGGCCAGCAACGCCAAGCTGCACCGCTACCTCCCACACTTCAAATTCACTCCGTTCAACCAAGGTGACAACCTCCTCCTGCACGCCAGTGTTGGATGTTTCAGTCTTCACTCATTTATCTGCTTCTCGTTCGCAGCTTTAAAGGAAACGTGTGACTGGTTTGTCTCCAACTACGACACGGCGCGGAAGTGAAGCCACTCTAGTCCACTTGGAAGACGCCGTAAGCTGAGCCGGACCAAACTGTAGCGGGTAGTCGCTGTTACAGAACCTTTGTTCAATAGTTCTGATGTTCCTGAAGCAGAGATGTTTCTAGACTTTAGTTTTGCTAAATTATTTAAGCTACAGGGTTTAATTATTACTCCGGGTGTTTGTAAAACTCACATTAGTGAACGATCGCTGTCCAGATGTTTGACTGATGGAGCATTCTTGTTTCTGGTTTGGGTCTATAGTTTATATTTTTAATAAATGGTTTTTTTTTGATCGGTTTCATTCAAACATTCCTGACATAAAATCAGAGCCACAAATTCATGTTTTATTGTTAAAAAAACATCAAAAATGAAATAAAAACGTTTAAAATTCTGGTGTAGAAAACGAGCTCATGCACGCCTTTCTAAAAGCAGATCAGCTGAGGAAGAAGAGGAAGTTTGGGGTTTCAGGAGTGGATGTAAGAGGCGAGCCCCCCCTCGTGGACTCTGCAGAACTCCTGACCCAGAACCGCTCTCTTCTTACATGCTTTTCCCGTTTTTGTGATTCCGTTACACAGCTGACGGCCCGACAGGGAGCTGCTGCAGAAAACATGGAACAAAACATTACGTTTTAGTAAATTTATCACGTCTAAAGCACCAAAGTCTGAATATACGAACCCGTTACTGATCATTGAGGGGGCGGGGCTTGCACTCCTCGGAGTTGTCCCAAATTCCTGCGAGTCGTTCAGGACATCTAAAACTCCTCCCATGTTTTTCAGGGGGATGTCATCAATCAGAGCCTGTTAGAACCATTGAAACCAGTCAGAAACTAGTGATTCTTTCACTAGCTCAAACCTGATCGAGTCACCTGTGAGAGAACAGCTGAACGTCTCAGCCTGGGAGTGGAGTGATCCAGGGATCCAAATATTGGCACAAACTTGGACTGGGATCGTCTCTGAGGAGACACTACTGACAAGCCGAGGTCACCTGGTCACAAACAAATGCATGAGAACGTCTAGATTTTCAGCTAGAGAAGGGAATTAAGTATTATGAGACACTTTTACCTGATAAAAAGCTGTCGTCTTGCTCGGTGACGCCGTCCTTCACGTCTCTGAAAGCAAACAGAGTTAAACCCGTTTCTGTTGGCGTCTCACTCATCAAACACGGTTTTCCTGAATGGGAATCATGTCTGCAGACTCACCTCTCAGGTGTGGAGGATTGTGGATACGAGTGTCCTGGTGGTACCGTCTCCTTTTGTGGCTCTATGATGTTGCATGATGCAAGTGGCGCCATGGCAACGGGCTTTCCTCGGTTCTGGACACTTGTCCACAACTGATTTAAAAACTCATAGCCTGCAGGCAAACACACAAAAACAACCCTGATGAAGAATAAATCACAAAAACTTTGATATGTTTGGTGAGCTGATTTGTTACCCAGAGATGTGGTGAGCAGCAGCACGCTGAGGCTGGTCAGATCCAGCGCCGGCTGCTGGTTGACCTCCGCCACTGCGTTCAGCGGCACCACGAGCAGCAGCAAGGCCCGGGAGAACGCCGAAGAACGCAGGAACGTCAGCAGAACCGCACAGAGTACAAAGTAGCTGGTGTGTGCGACACACGTCCACATGGCTGTCAGACTCAAACCTGGAAACAGAAAGGAAAACGTTTTTATGCAAATTTTAAATGAAGGTGAAGTTTCTAGTTAACATAAGCTCAGAATGAGACTAAAATGAAAAATAAACATCCATAAATCAAGTCAGGAGTTTAAGTGTCCAGAAAATGAACTGATGGGTTCTTTGCCATCTTCCCACCTGTCCAGCTCAGGTAGCCTTGGATCATGAGAAGTCTGTCTTCAACCTTTGTCTGCATGTTGTCCAGGTAGTGCAGCAGGACTCCCAGTGTGCTGTTCATGCGCTCCAGTTTCTTCATCAGCTCAGTGTAGTACTGGGAGGTCTGGTCCTGGTACTGCAGGAACTCCGACATGCTCTCGTCTGTTCGGCCACCAGAGCAAACGGATGCAAGCATTTAGCAAATGTTGACTAGAAAACACTCAAAAATCAACACAAGGTAGATTAAATACCAATTTTTTGGTAGATGTCCTGAGCTTGGAGTCGGACGTCTGCGAGGTCGTTAACGATCGCCTTGTGGCCGTCCTGCACCTCGGAGCTTTGCACCTGCAGATGCTCGCTCACGTTCTCTAATCAAGACAAACGGCTGATTAAATATTTCTACTTTAAAAATGCAGATAAGTCCAGAAAAGTCAAGAGCATTGTCGTCACAACAGGGTGCACCTTTAGCTGATCTGTTAGGAGTTTCTGTTGGTTCTGAGGTCCAGCAGACTCACAACACATGGAAGCTCTTACCCATTTTCTTAGTGATGCCTTGAATGAGCTGAGCCACCAGCTGCTGTCCAGAAGCAATGAGGGCCTTTTCCTGACCCAGTCGTTCCAGGTTTTCTCTGAGCGAGGTCTCCATCTGCTCCTGGCCCTCGTGCAGTTTCCCCTGCTGGGCCTGCAGGGCCCCGTGGCCCTCCACCAGCTTCTCCAGAGACGCTGCCGTCAGGTCCTTCAGCTCCAGCTGTCCCTCCTGTTTAATAAAAACACAACCAGGGAGGATCGGGCTCGGATCTGCAGCCTCACAGCATGAAGGAGACCCTTCAGGAGAACTCGGCTCTACCTTCAGGTCTTTCATTGCCTCCAGCTGGCTGGTCGCCGTGGAGATGAGGGAGTTGACCGTGAGTTCTGCTCGGCGCCGAAAGAGCTGCTGACGGGTCGCATAGCAAACGGAGCGAGCTCGGTTACTCACTATGTGGTAGGCGTTCCACGTGTCTGGATCCATGTCAGATGTGCACTCCTTAATGCTCTGAGAATCAAACGATAAAAAACTTCATAAACACTGTTTCTGTGTGAGAAAACATCCGTTTAAACAGAATAAAACGTTACCATTTCCTCCGTACACGGGAAAGTCCGGCGCCCCTCGATCTCCGCCTGGCAGTTGAATAACTCCACGCCGAGCTTTGCTATACTCTCCTCCGAGAGGCTTTCACAGCTGGACCTCAGCCGGGAAACCACCTGAGGAGAAGTGAGAAAGACTGATGCTTAAAATTACTCAAATAAAGAAGATTAGCAAGAAAAACCATAAAGACAAGCCGTCCTGTTCACCTTGTAATGACAGCTGTCCAACGGGCTGAGCTCCAGCTGCTTCGCCTCAGACAGAAACTTCTCGTCTGCAACCATAATCTCAAACCGAGCATCCTCTGAGAGATGTGCTGGAGCAACAGGAGGTGGTGGAGGAGGAGGAGGTGCTGCTGTGGGAGGAGGCTGTGGGTTCCTCAGCCACTCGAACAGCCCACTGGCTGGAGGACAGGCCAGCAAGCAGATGGTGAGCAGGAGGTGTGGGAGCTGGTTCAGGAGGTGGCCCATGACTGGATCAGGACAAAAGAATTACATTTACTCATCATAAAACAAAACAAAAAAGGTTTAAGGTTATTTTGTCAATTCTTATGCACAGGGTAGTAAAGGTCTGTTCTCTAGCATGCCGGCGGTTTCGGCTTCACTCACTGCTTTCTTCAGAGCATCCACAGGTGTTATTGTGGTTTCTTCTCCTGCCGCTGCTTACACGTACACCTGTGGGTGCTCTGATGAACGCAACAGTGAAGCCGAAACCATCAGCAAACAAACAAAGGTAGAGAACAAACTTTTGCTATTGTGTGTAAAACAGAAAAACTGATGAAAGTCAGAATGAACGTAACAAAGATGACTGGTTCACAATTCCATTTGGCTTGGGGGAAAATTTTAGCAGATCTAGTAAAAACTGACCGGGGTGTGAACCTTCTGGTTAGAGAGTGGACACTTAACTCCTCGGTCACCATCACCCACACTAGAAGAACTCTAGCCAGGCTCTTCTTAGGGGTGACTGTAGAAACAGACTGCAACCATAGAGGGAGAATGCAGGTACTAGGGTAGGAGGAGCTCTCTGAAGAGCTGCTTCTTCAAGAGTTTGACGTTAAACAGGAACGCCTCTGATTTGGTAGCTTGGTAGGTCAGTTCACCATCGTGAAACAAAGTCTGGATCTTCTTGAGCGTGGAGTTGGTACTGCTAGCCGACAACCCTTAGATGACATCAGCCTTTGCAAGAAGATTCAAGTAGATGGGAGTATGCTGGTGAACGTTCTCAGTCATCCAGGTCATGGTAATCCAAAGGGTTCAGGTAAAGGCAACTGGACTTCTTTGGTTTCTTGAAGACGTTTCGCTTCTCATCCGAGATCTCAACTCTGACTGGAATATGGGAGAGCAGAGTTTATAAACCGTAGCCATCTTTTGCTGCTCAAAAAGCTGAAACTACTTATGAATACCCCTAAAGGTGTTGATGTTGTTATGACCTATTGTGTTCGAATGGTTGTTTGACCTAGGCTGAAACGGTTTTGGAATGTCCTCTCAAACCAGCATCTTCTCTGTCCAGAATGTATACTTTGTCCAGCTCTGGTGGTCTAGTGGTAGAGTGTCCGCCCCAGGACTGGGAGATCGGGGTTCAAATCCCGGTCGGGTCATACCAAAGACTTTGAAAAAATGGGACCCAATGCCTCCTCGCTTGACACTCAGCACCAAGGGGTTGGATTGGGGGGTTAAACCACCAAATAGTTCCCGAGCGCGGCCACAGCTGCAGCTCACCGCTCCCCACCATGGGGATGGGTCAAATGCAGAGATGTAATTTCACCAGTGTGTGATGATGACTTGGGACTTGAACTTTAATTTTGTCATCTTCAAAAGTGTGTCCCTTGGAGAGTCTTGATTCTGCAGTCAGAGGATCGCCCACCGAGAGTCACGAGTGGTTTCAGAGGAAACAGACTAGCTGTTCACAGCCCATAATTACTCTGATTGTTTTCCAATGGCCCATTGAGATATCAAACAGGCTTACCCAGATGGGTTTCTGCCACTTTCCCCAACAACAGATTGGTAAAAAGACTTTCCCTCAACAGGTCCTCTTAAAAACTACAATCCTTAACTGTAGTTCAAACTGTGACTAGAGTCTATAATAATAGGAAATGAATGTTAAACACAAACTAAAACATCTGAGACAATGATTTTTTTGTATCTGCCAAGAAAAAAGGTCATTAGAACAATATGATCATGATAAATGGCCCGCACTTGCATAGAGTCAGAGGACTCCAAAGTGCTTTACAATACAGTGTAAAAATATAAACCGACGGATCAGATCTGAAATAGGTTTAAACATACAAACAAAGGTGAGCACAATAAATCTATTGTAGTTATATGTGGGACATTATGAAACCACAGAACTATAAAAATAAGTAAGCAGCGCTGAGGCTTGTCCAGGCATGCCTGCTCTGCTCAACAATACAGAAACATCTGTCTTCATGCACTGAATAAATTAAAATACTGTATTTCAAAGGTATGAAACCATAGAAAAAATGATACGTTACGTCATCAGAAACCTTTACGACTTTTTAATAATCTAAACAAATACTTAAAGCTTGTCTTTTCATCTTCTGTTAAACAGATAAATTAATTCAAACGCAACAGATGCACTCCTTTAAATTAAATGATGTACCTGCTAGGTGTTCAGGACTCTCCTGGACCTGGACTCTGTCGGTGTTCCACAGAATCACAGCTGATGGAGATCAGGTTAAATTTGCTCCAAGATAAACTGACCAATGGCATTATTAGCCTTTTTTCGAAGAGCTCTTCAAGTGTGCTCGATTTATTTTACAGCTTAAACAAAAAAATTCGGTGCAAAGGCGCGTGTGAGATGAGTGAGTGAGGATGCTGAGGCGTCCCGCCCTTCTTTGGCAGCAGTGCTGAGACTAAAAACAAACATACCCGCAGTCCTGGAGCTCAGCGGATTGGTTAGTGTGGATGCTCCGGGGTGTAACCGGTTATGGTTACGTTTCAGGTAAAATTGAACACCAAGCCGAACTCCATCAGCTGAGAAAATTTATCAGGTGAATAAAATCGATCTTACATCGTTTGAAGTTATATTTCATCGTGTGTGAAAACGACTCCGTGGCACTTTACGGTTGTCCAACTATACGCACGTGCTGGTTTGTGTTTAAAATAGACGCAGCGGCACGGCTAGTGTTTCCGTTTGAGTCTTTCAGAAATAAAACACTTTAATATTTTATCAGCACACTTTCATCACGTGTGTTTTGAATAGCGCTGCTGTGTTAGCTAAAATACCCTCAGCCGTGCTGCTGCTTCAACACCGGTTATGCTAGCAGCTCATTAGCCGGCTGTCAGAGATCTACAGGTAAATCAGTAATGGACGACTCTGGGAAGCAGAACTGTTGCTATAAATCCTGAAGGATCTGGACACGAAGAGATGTTTGAACGGGACGGAACGAGAGGAGCAAGAAACTGTTTAACGTGGCTCACAGGAGGATGACAGCGGCCGACTTTCCGATCTGTGGACCAGCTAAAAGTTTCACTGGAAACTCCTCCAGCCAAAATACAGGGTTGGCGGAGCAATGAGGAGACCACAACCACGGAGTCCAGACACCCTCTGGCGGGAGCTGGGCTGAACTCACTCTGATGAGCAGAGTGATGGAGAAGTGTAGATGCTGTCCTCTCTACTGCTGGGACAGTGCAGGTCCGAACCTGGACCGGTTACTGTGCAGACATAAGATCATGGCTCTAGTTTAATTTCCTGCTATTATCTGGTTGTATGCATGCACGCATAAAAGTGCATCTTTGATTTGATGCAGTTTTAATAATTTGGGTGTTTTGCAAAAAGACTTTGCAGCAGCCCTGCATGCATCATGGATAGATGTAGTCTTTCACATTTGCATCACATCTTTCTATATGAGCTTGGACAATTGTGTTTTTGTCTTCTCTGATTATAACATTTTAGTAAAATTTGGTGATGTGTTGTTTTGTTTTTATTGATGCTCCCAGTTTAATCTGATCTCTGCTTTCGTCTCAGATTAAAACGGACCCGGAGAGATGGACTTGCAGCTGAAGATCGGCTTCATCGGAGCAGGAAACATGGCTTTTGGCATCGCAAAGGGAATCCTGCCTGGTCAGTCCAGAGGTGCTTGTTAAATCTGGAGCAGGATCTGAGTGACGGAGTCTAAAACTTAATGGATTTTCCTTTTTGGGTTTTAGGAAAGGTTTCTCCTGCAAACGTCAAAGTGAGCGCCCCATCCTCGAGGAATCTAGAACGCTTCCAGGTACTTAAAAGTATTTATTTATTATAGTTTATTGTTATTTTTATTGTTTGTTTTAGTTAAAAAAACCAACCAGATGCATGCTTCTACTTGTGTTTTCTTTCATTCTTTATAATATGAGCAAAAACTGCTGTGCAGAATTGAATAATTTTTGCTCACAACTTATTTTATTTTGTCATCAGTATTTAATTTTTCATAAGACTAAATCTGATGAAAGTTGGTCAAATTGTTGTAAACATTTCAGACATTCTTACAAAGTGTGGTTGCTATAAACCGACATGAAAATGACCAGAAATGACATTTCTGACTGTAGATGATGATTTTGTTCACATAGAGGTGAACTTTCTTTGTGATTTCAGGAGCTTGGTGTTGCCGTGACTCACTCCAACGTAGAGGTGGTTTCTGGGTCTGACGTGGTCTTTGTCGCGGTCAAACCCCACCTGGTTCCACTTGTTCTTGCTGAAATCTCTCAGCACATCACAGACAGACACATAATTGTGTCTGTAGCAGCTGGAGTGACCCTGGCCTCGCTGGAGGATGTGAGTTGCACAGACTGTGGTGAAATACTTTCAAGATTTGATTCAAATGTCAAATAATGTTTTTTGTCTGTTTTGGTTTCCAGCTCCTCCCAGAGAACTCGACTGTCATCCGGCTGATGCCAAATCTTCCGTGTGTCGTTCAGGAGGGGGCGCTCCTGTTTGCTCTGGGAACCCACGCCAAACCAGAGGATGGCGCTCTGCTTCGATCCTTGCTGCATCATTGTGGCTTGGTGGAGGAGGGGCCCGAGGCTTGGGTTGACATCCACACCGGGCTAAGCGGCAGCGGAGTCGCGTTTGTGAGTCTCTGAGGATTTCGAATATTTGCAGAAAACAAACTGTTAAAACAAACGTGCTCTTTGTTAGAAATAAAGTAAAATATTTTCTATTTGATGATTACACCAGGCATTATAATTAAATAATCAGAATCAGCTTTATTACCATGTATGTGAGTGAGACTCACGTTACCAGGAATTTACTTTTGTGGAATGGTGCAGACATACAGATGCATCAAATAAGAGATTATGCATAATAAATGTAGAAAATAAGAGAAACATCACATAAGAGGCTGGGATAAAAACATGTGGTGACTAGTTCAGGTCCGTACGGTTAATGAGGGTGGTGTCATCTGCGAGCATCTAAGTTGATCTAAAGTAATAAACTGGGAGCCTTTATCCTAGTTTACGTGCACATTAGAAAACTGACCTCTCAAATTAAGTTTGTTCCACTCCGGTACAGTAGGTGGCGACATGTGCCCTTTCGTGTCGGAATTCTTCCGGTTAGCTTATAGCAACACAAATAGTAAACAAATGCTGGCAGGAGTGAAGCAGACAAAGTTAAAACAGGATATGCACAATGGTCGAAGGAATGGATAACAACAACGCTGCAGCACAGCTTATTTGGTTCAAACTGTACTGTTTGATGGTGTTACACGTGCTGCTTTCTGGCAGTGACAATATCAGAAGACTGTTTCCGCGGCCTCGTCACTTCCGGAAGTTACCGGTATCAGCTCAACGGAGCCATTTATATGCCGATGCGGTCAGTTTCCTACCGCATTATCTGGGTGCTTCAGCACAATTAGAACCAGTTCGCCTTCAGCAAGACTAACGCGTTTACATGCATTTAAAAAAACGTCATCAGTCTTTTTAGGGCAAAATTTGGTTTTCTGATGCACATGTAAATGAGTGTAGCTTGGTCTGTCTTCATTTCTGAATGTAGCCTCCTTTTCCCTCCTGAGTTGTCTGAGTTTGGCTGTAAACCACGGCTCGTCGTAGAGTAGGAGCTGTTTTTCTGGAGCATTTTTTTTTTCCAAATTGCTTTAAATGCTCTTCACATACTGATGGCAACCAATAAATTAAACATTTTGTCAAAAAAAGAGAAAGATTTAATCACCTCTGAAGTGTACAATCCTGGAAAAACCTCATCCAATCATTGTGTGAACGTCCCGTTCTTTATAATTGGATCCTGATTCATCCATCAAACTGCTCTTCTGACTGTCCCCCCCTCTGCACATCCCTCTCTGTGTGCATGAATTGCACGTACTCAGCTTGGAGCAGCTGAACAGGAAGTGAAGCCAGAGCTGGGCTAGCTAAATTAGCTAGCATACTAAACTGTTATAATGTTATTTTGGTGCATTACATCAGGAATTATGGCAGAAAAGGTGCTAACAAAGAGTCAAAAAGGTAAGATAACGTTACGTTTTTATGGTTGTTTGACAAAGTCCGTTGCATCCGGCATTCTCCTGTATTCTGGAGCCGTGACTTAGGGGGAGGAGCCTGAAGAACAGTGTATGGACCTTTTAAATTGTTTATTTCTAAATGTAGCTTACTAGAACCGCCTTTATTTAGGATCACCTACTCCACCTTTAATCTATGTTCCAGCTTCCTTACATTGAAATTCAAAGTTAGGCGCTGAAAACTTCATTTCTGCTTCTATCTTACTATGTTTAGATCATTTACTGTTTGGTAATTCTTCTTTGAACAGACTGATGCAGCTCTGATTGAGTTTATAAAGGAAATGATTGTAATTGTTTAAAGTTGTCCTGATTTGGGTCTTGTTAATCTTTCAGTCTGATGGTTCTTCTCTGTAGGTTTACCTTTTTGCCGAGGCTCTGGCAGAAGGAGCTGTTAAGATGGGCATGCCAAGCGTGCTAGCCCAAAGCATCGCATCCCAAACGATCCTGGTCAGTCATGCAGCTTTTGTTTTACAAAACTCCTGCTTGAAAATCTCACAATTCAACATGGGATCATAATCTGTCTTGCTGTTATGATGTGTTTCAGGGGGCTGGGACGTTGTTACGGGATTCTGGGAAGCATCCAGCTCAGCTCCGCTCCGAGGTCTGCACCCCAGGTGGAACAACCATCCACGGACTTCACACGCTGGAACAAGGTGGCGTGAGAGCGTCCATCATGAGCGCCGTGGAGGCGGCCACGACGAGAGCCCAAGAGCTCGGCCAAAAATCAGCAGCGGGAAGCAGGAGGATCATTATATAATTTCGAGATATTTTGCAGGGTAACATAGTTGACAGTTAACCTAGTTGAAGTTTTTCCTGTTTTCAAATTTTAAAATCAAAATGGCTGGCTAGCACCAGACACCACATAGCGTTTTACAGAGAGACTCTTCTAAATATTATATGTGCAACTGAGTAAAATTTAAACTTTTCAATTTGTTAAAGGTTGAATATGGAACATGGGCACTATAGCGGCATCTAGTGTTTAGAGGTGGTATTACAACAACAGCACTCATTTTCCAGCTGTCAAGATGTTGGTTCACTGCTGATACGTGAAGTGACCAGCCAGCACCATGTCCAGTGATGAATCGTACAGGGTAAGGACTAATTTCTTAGTCTGGCAAACGATCCTATATATGTGAATATATAGTCTGGCCACGAACCATTGACGGCTCTCAGTCGTGGGGCGGGATCTACAGTTGTCTTTCAAAATGTCTGCACGCAATTGGATAGCGCTAGGACCAATCAGAGTAACGAACAACGTGACGTAATCACAGCGACGGAAAAGCGGGAGGCAGCAATGGCGTCTAACATCAATGATTTCTGTCGTTTCTGTATGAAAACATGTGAATATCAGGTGTACTGGGACATTGCACTACTTTGTTTGATAAAAATAAGAAGCCGCTAAGTATATCAGACAGACTTACGCACGTTGGAGTCCAAATAATCCAATGTTGATGACAAAGCCATTTCAAACGAACGTGGTTCCTGCGCCGCCGCCATCTTGTTTGTGTTCGCGGCCGCAGCTCTGATGTCATTGGCTACTCCCGCTCTGTGATTGGCCCACAATATAGAGCGCTGTGATTGGCCCAACCAAAACTATAGCGAGCTGTGATTGGACAGCCACAGCAGTGGATCGGGCTGCGAGGCCAAGCTTTGCGAGACCAAACTTTGCAAGGCAAGAATTTAGTCTAGTTCACTAGGCTACGTTAGAACATCTTCTGGGCTCAGAATCAGCTGCTTGACTTGTCGAGTCCGCCTTTTTACACAGTCCCAGCCTCGCCTTGCCGAGCGGACTTTTTACCGCAACGGTGCCCTCTAGTGGCTGGTAGATGTAAACACAAACCCAGTGTCGTGCCCGTCAAAATAAAATTTTGATTATTATTATTTTTTTAAATATAGCTTTTGAAGGAGAAACTGTACATTCATTCTGTACACCTCTAAATGCCCCGTGGAGGTATTATTTTTAAAAAATATAGCTTTTTATTAAAATGTTCCATATTCAACCTTTACTTTCTATTTAAAATGTGACATATTTTCACAAAAAGACATACATGTCATAATTACCTCAACTTAATGTAAAGAATACAATTAAAACTGGTTTAGAATAAGATTTAAAATTTTTGTTTAGCAAATGAAATGTTGTTTGTCATTCATTTCAGACGGTTGTTTAGTTGATATTTTAGGGATCTACAGTAGTTTTTTTATATAAATTATTATTTCCACAATAAATAACTATGCCATAAGATCATGAAGAACACAGAAGGCTTTCAAGATTTTATTTTAATAAATATGTTTGCAAGATAAATCTCACGGACAAGAAAACTCCCGAAAGTATATGTTGACCCAGGAAGTGACTGCAGCAGGGTGGCTTAAAGAAACACTAATTTTTAACTGGATATTCTTGAAAATAAACTGATTTTTATAGATAAAATTCTATCTGTGAACAAAAGGACATGAACACGGTTACTTTTGACATTCTATACCTGATCTTTAATCTTTGATTAAAGAGGTGTGATTACAGAATTTAGTTCACTCTGAAACTTGACAAGAATCCTTTTTAATTCAAGTCAGAAATGCTAAATGAAACGAGTTTACATAGTTATAGTATTTATTATCTGGGTGATGAACCATAAAGCAGAAAGAATGGAGTGATTTCTGCCACACATATATTTAAAATCTTGGTTAAGTAAGCAGAATTTGAGCAATAAAGTTTCATTTTAAAGGTTTTTTCATTGATTTATTTGTGAACTCATTAAAATTACCATTTTAAATATAAACTTCATGTTTTACTGCAATAACTTGATGCATTCTTGAGGGTTGAAATCTGTGAAATATGTTAATTTTAATGCATTTCAAGGTTTAAGAAATTATATTAAATGAGTTACAACACAAAAACATTTACTGTTGTTGATCAAGGATGTGAAATTGTAGTTTTGAGAGTATCAACTGTACATGTAGGTGGACTACAGCTGTGTAAGCTGCTGGAGAACACAGGAAACTTTGGATTTTGGTTGCTGCTTCAGGGAAACATGTAATAAACAGAAAAGAAAGGAGCTCAGACTGTTATGGTAACTAGCTCAACCTTTGGGTAAGCATTAGGGAAGTGTTGCCTTAATATAGTCTCATTTATAAAGAGCAGCAAATAATCAAAAAGTGAATCTTTAAATTCATTTTCAAGAAAACAGTTTTGCCTGTCAGTGAATCAATTATAAAGGATGTTGTAAACTAAACTAATGAGTTCTAGTTATAACAGGTTATAACCCCCCCCCCCCCAAAACAGCTTTGCTCGCACAGACTGGAAAGTGTTTGACCAACAGGACGCTGTGCTTTTGTACATTATTACCTGTGTAGGAAATGTCACACTGGCTAACCAAATCTGGGTCTTCCCAGACAGGAAACCCTGGATGACATCCAAAGTCCGGACTCAAATCAGAGCCCAAAGCTCTGCCAGGACCAGTCTGAGAGAGACCGTTCTCACGCCTCTGTTCCACGCTGTCTTAAATCTGCTTCAATCATTCCCATTCCCCCAAAAATCCTCCATAGACTGCCTTAATGACTACAGACCCATAGCCCTCACATCTGCAGTCATCAAGTGCTTGAACGACTCATCTCCAGGCTCCTTCGGGACTACCTCCTCACCTCTTTCGACCCTCATCAGTTAGCTTACAAGGCAAATAGGTCTGCAGAGGATGCCATCGCCATGACACTGCACACCGCACTAAGCCACCTGGAAAACAAGAAGAGCTTATGTCATAATGCTCTTTGTGGATTTCAGCTCGGCTTTCAACACTAGCATCCCAGATATTCTCATCTCAAAAATGATGGGCTTCAGATCCCCTCCTCCACCTGACACTGGATAAAGGACTTCCACAGCACATCAAACTTTGCCCTCACCTCTCCTCCACCATCCTGCTCAGTACTGATTTGCCTCAGGGCTGTGTGTTGAGCCCCCTGCTGTACACCTATTACATATCAGACTGCACCGTGCTCCACCCAACCAACGCAATCTTCAAGTTTGCTGATGACACCACCAGGGTTGGGCTCATTACAGAAGGTGATGAGACGGCATACAGGGCAGAGATCAGCAACATGTCCAGGTGTTGCTCGTAGAATAACATGACTGTAAATGTACAGAAGACAAAATAACTCATTCTGGACTTCAGGAGACACCGCCACACACGCCCCTATCATCATAAATGGTGAACATGTGGGGTGTGTCCCCTCCATCAGGTTCCTGGGTACCACCATTTCTGTTAACCTTTCTTTGTCAGTTAACACCAGGGCCCTGGTGAAGAAAGCCCAGCAGCGGGTGCACTTCCTCTGGCTTCTGAGGAGGTGTGGCCTGGACCACACCTGGACCAGCTGCTGCTGGCCTTCTATAAATGCTCAGTGGAGAGTACCTTCACATACTCACTGAGTGTGTGGTATCCAGGCTCCATGGCAGAAAACAGCAAGGTTGTTCAGAGGGTCATGAACACAGCCCAGAGAATCTTGGCTGCCCCGTGCTCTCCCTGGAGGTCATCTATTCAATTCCATTCCATTCCATTATTATTTGTAGAGCACACTTATACACAGCCGAGGCCGACCAAAGTGCTGTACAGTAAAAACAACAGGCATACACAAAAAACCAAACATACAATACAGGAAATGATGAGTAGTCCGATGACCACTACCAACTCAACAATAAAAAGTAAAAACATTATAAAAGGCAAACTAGGCCGAATTAAAAGGCAGCGAATAGAAATAAGCCTTCAAGAGTGCCTTAAAAACAGGGAGAGAGGGGGCCATTCTCACTGCCAAAGGGAGTTGGTTCCAGAGACGAGGCGCACAGATTGAGAACGCACGTGCTCCTCGTGTCCTCACCCAAACACTTGGGACCTGTATCAGGCGGTGGTCTGCTGACCGAAGGGTTCGACCAGGTATGTAGGGCTGAACTAGCTGAGTCAAGTACACTGGCGCGTAAAGATAAAGTGATTTAAAAACAAGAAGTAAAATTTTAAACTGGATGCGGTAGCGCACCGGGAGCCAGTGCAACTGGGCCAGAACAGGAGTAATGTGCTCCCTCCTTCTGGTGTCTGTCAAAAGGCGGGCCGCCGCATTCTGCACCAGCTGTAGGCGCGCAACTGAGGAAGATGTGGATCCATAAAAAAGGGAATTCGCATAATCCAAGCGCGAGATTACAAATGCATGGATCACTGTGTGCAAGTTCAATTCAATTCAGTTTATTTATATAGCGCCAAATCACGACAAGAGTCGTCTCAAGGCACTTCACAAAGTAAACATTCCAATACAGTTCAGTTCATTAAGCCAATCAGTTAAAAAAGTTTCCTATATAAGGAACCCAGCAGATTGCATCAAGACACTGACTGTGTGTTGATACAATCCTCATACTAAGCAAGCATGTAGCGACAGTGTGAAGGAAAACTCCCTTTTAACAGGAAGAAACCTCCAGAGGATCCTGGCTCAGTATGAGCAGCCATCCGCTACGACTCACTGGGGATCTCCAGATCTCAAAAGATTAAGGTGATACTTGGTGACCCCACCCACCCCGCCCACTGCCTGTTTGACCTGTTGCCTTCAGGATGGCGCTACAGGTTGATCAGATCACACACCACCAGGCTCACCAACAGCTTTTCCCCCTGGGCCATACAACATGCCAATATCACAAACCCATGACCCCCCCCCCCCACACACACACACACCTGAACTATCACTGCACAGATGTACTTTTTTAACCCATGTATTCTGTTAGTCTGCCTATATCCTTTTATCTTATGTCTTGTGTGCAATGTTGCTGATGGAGCAACTACAATAAAGTTGATCCTATTCTATTCTAAACATGAAAATCACGTGACTTGTTGCTATGAACCATGACAAAACAGGATCTTTAAAACGATATTAAACAACAAAGTTAGAATAAAAGAAATACAATGAATAAAATGAGAGGACTAAAAGAAGAATATGACAAACTATGTAGGGAAATATTCTAATAAATGAAAAATGTAATTAATAAAATATGCAAATGAGCATGATTTATATAAATCCAGTAATTGTATCAGGGTTCTTTATTTTCCTTGGTGTTTTTGTTTAACTGAACAAGTTTTGTGCGGTTTGTTAATCCTGGTGAAATTTTTCATGAGTATCAAAACTTGACCCATTTTAGGCTGTAAACAGGCTGTTGGCTCCTGATTATTATTCAGCATTAATGATGGAAGTTTCCCCTCCCCCCATCCTCAGATGCTCCTTCCTCCTCCTCCCTCCTCCCTCCTCTTCCTCCTTCCTTCCCGTTGTCAGTCACGGCTGGAGAAACACGCGTTTCACCCACCGGCCTCCTCCTACACCTAGAGACAGAAACACAGCAGTAAGTGACGTTAACGCTGGCTGACAGCCGGGGTTCCGGTGAGGGGGGAAGTCGGGACTTATTTACGGAACTATTTAGGAAAAGAAGAAATATTTGAGCCGGTTTGACTTGTTAGCCTCGGCTAGCAGTTGGCTAGCTGCCTGCTAGCCTCGGCTAACTGTCACGCCTTCCCAACACAGGCTTCAGTGACTCCCCGTGCTCTTTGACTTTTCACCTAAATGTCATCACTAGCAGTAAAATATTCTACATTTTTTAAAAGAAAAAAGTCACATAGTTTTATTTTGACGTGACTCATCGAACCACTGTGGCCCAAATCGACCTGACTGATCACAAATGGCTAATGTCGAAGTTAGCATCTTTTACATGATCATAGCTGAAATTTAATCTGCCTCCGATGTACATGATGGCCTTTCTCTATAGCTACTCCTCTGTGTCATTTCGAGGTTATTTAAAAATAAATAAGATGTTCTCTTACAGTTAAAGATAAAAGCTGACTCTGGTATTAACCTTTTATTGCTGAAGTGTCTTCATTTAAATCAGTTTTCCAGTCGTTTCTCCACATTGTGACGTAATAATGTCTTACTTTAAAGTATCTGTACATTTTTAATGAGCTGTCCTGTAATCATAGCAGTTATATGTTTGCTGTCGGACTTAATTCTAACGTGGTTTTGATAAAGTCTTGAGTCACTACGTGTTATTTATTTTGTTTTTTTGCGTCCAAGAACTCTTTAGAAGTAAATAAGAGCCGTATTTATGTGAGCTTTTATCTTTGGTTGTAATGTTCTGGCTGGTTTATTACGTGATCATTTTGAAAGGAATGTTTTGTATGTTAAGCCACTAAACTGTGAGTCATTCAGACTCAAAAGGCTCCTGAACTCAGGAGGTAAACCAGTTCTGCATCTTCACATAACAGCACATCACTTTTAAATTAAACCTTTATGCACTCTGATACCGACAAAATATCACAAAGAGCCATTTATTAATTAAATTAATTATGACTACCCAGAAGAAATCAAATCCAGCCACATGAAATGGCACTTCAGTGCCAACAAGGAGATCTCCAGGGGGCTGTTGGTGGAAAAATTGACATAAACTAAAAGATTGTGGCTCGCTCAGGCCTGGCACAGATGATTTTACCCTCCACATCTCCATTTTCCCATCTTTTTAAATCACACACTGCACAATATGCTGACAAGTTCCATAACTGGACTGAAAATAGAAGAAAAAGCTGCTGCAGCCTTCATAAACTGTGATTATTGATAAGGAAGTTTAATAACTCCTGATATCATGTGGGTATGATCTGACTGAAACAGACAAAACCAACAATGATTAGGTTTATTCTGGCTTGTATTTGTCAGAGATGACTTATTTCTGAGAGCAGCTGCCAGCAGCCACACCTCCCTGCTGTCAGAAACACCCAGCAGAGCACAAAACCTGCTGCTAAAAATAACCAAAAGTAAAAACTATTTGCTGATAACTGCATTGTCCAGCAGTTTTCCTTCTCCTGAAGCCGTGTCCCACTCTGTACCTTAAATACAAACACTGTCAAGCATTCAAATGCACTCGTATAGGCTGTGTAAATGAGTTTTAAGATGGTATGTAGTTAAGGTATTCTGGTTCTGTTTAATAATGGTTACTTTTTCAGCTGGTTGCTGTGGATGTAATGAAGCAGAGCTAAAAAAATGAATCTAAAAGCTCCTTAACCAGCTCCGGTGGCCTAGTGGTAGAGTGTCCGCCTCGGGACTGGGAGATCAGGGTTCGATTCCCGGTTGGGTCATACCAAAGACTTTGAAAAAAATGGGACCTAATGCCTCCTTGCTTGACACTCAGCACTAAGGGGTTGGATTGGGGGGTTAAACCACCAAATAGTTCCTCACCGCTGCAGCTCACCTCTCCCCACCATGGGGATGGGTCAAATGCCGAGATGTAATTTCACCAGTGTGTGATGATGACTTGGGACTTTAACTTTAATGATCCTCGTATAAATTGGTCGTCTCATTTGGGACAGTAGCACTTTTAGCAAAGTACAGACAGTAATCCTTAAGAATATCTCTACTTAACATATAAATTAAAAACAAATCCATGGAGTGGTTTGTTTCTGAAGAGAGCAGAACTGATGGGAATGTGTCGCTTTAACTTTACCTTTTTTAAATCTTTGAATTTGTTGACTTGTATAATTGTGTGCTACGTGTCAGTTTTCCTAATTCTGCAAGGTGGTGATTGTTACATTTCTCTTTTAATTGCTTGCGGTGACCTGGATGAAAAGAACGTGTTAAGCGTTTGACTTTGATACTAGGTTGAAAGCAACACCCTTACCGAGGAAGGTGAGTTAAGAGCTTAAGTTCATTGAACATCAACCAGAAGATGAATCAGAAAAAGTAGAATCCACTCGTTTCCGTTCCATTTCAGTCATTGTTTAACCGACCTTCAGATTACACAGCGTTAAGGGAATGCAAGCGTTTTGTTACATTTTAAAGCTGCATGACTCGCATGATGTTGCACATTTTCAGCTTGCATGAGCATTTTCATTTTATTTGTGTATTCTCATGTCTCTCAGAGTTGTCTTACATGCATGACGATTACAAAGTAAACTGTAGTTTAGTGGTTCCCAACCTTTTCCCGTCAGAGCCTCTCTTCCTTAAGCCTAATTTATACTTCTCCGTCTGCAACGGTACGGAAACACGCAGCACCATTTTGCGTCGGCTCAAGGGCTCTCGGACCTCTCATGAAGAGGTGGAAGAGAATGAGGGACAAGTTTGTCCGTGTTAAAAAGTCTCTTAAATGCAAAAAAGCACAATATTTACTGCAAATATAAACTGTAAATGCCGTACACTATATTGGACCAGATACATGACAGGAATTCCCCAGAAAAGCGCTACGCCCTCTGTTGTCCTGGCGGGGAATTGCTTTGAAACACTCCCCAGGTGACGGAGAAGTCCGAGAGCACAACGGTTCCATCAATGCGTGCGTGTCTCTGCCTCGGGGAGCTGACGGAGAAGTATAAATTAGGCTTTACCATGGCTGAATCCAAACACAGGGGTAGCATCCTTGTGAGAATTCCGTTCTAACTAGTCCACATAGGTCAGGTCCTTCCTTGAGCCCTAAGACAGGAAATGAGCGGCTGTGAATTTGGATGGTTTAGCCTTCAGGTTTAGTCCTACCCTTACGTCAGTGGTTCTCAATTAGTGGGGCGCGCCCCCCTTGGGGGGCAGAAAGGAGGAGGCGCACCGCACCCAACCCCCCAACCCCTCCCCCCACCCCGCTCAGAGCTTCCCCAACGGAGAATATAAAACAGATTCCACAATACATGCACGAACTGATTTGTGAACACAGAAAAAGTCCAAACATGGATTTTATTTAATGGAGCAGTGCAAATGTTCCATGGAAGAGAAATTTAGAAAAAATCTATATACCCTAGGGGGGGCTTCACCAAAAGTAATTGAGAACCACTGCCTTACGTCAAGGACAGCAGCAGCTCAGGAGGTGTTGTGAGCGGGTTGTCCAGTAATCGGACGGTTGTAGGATAAATCCCGGCAGAGAATGCTGCTGTTGTGTCCTTGGGCAAGCCACTTAACCCTCCCTGCCTGCTGGTGGTGGTCGGAGGGACCGGTGGTGCCTGTGCTCGGCAGCCTCGCCTCTGTCAGTGAACCCCAGGGCAGCTGTGGCTACATTGTAGCTCATCATCACCGCTTTAAGCTTCTAATTGTTTGTAGCGTCAGATTTTAATATGTTTACATTCAAAATAGTATCCTCGCCGCTTTTGTCTGCCCAATATTACAAGAACATGAATCTTTTGTCTGCCTCTTAGGGAATCCTGTGATAAACTTTGCCAGTAAGGATACCAGACCTGTCCTTAAAATTTTTTTTTTTTTTTTTTTTTTTTTTTTTTTTTTTTTTTTTTTTTTTT
>SSNS01000177.1:300397-323912 GCA_006937985.1 Aphyosemion australe | reverse complement strand
AAAAAAAAAAAAAAACAACAATAAGAAACACTACATTTTTTGAATGAAATGGGAAAAACAGGCGCATTTGTGTACGCTTTATGATTATCCGTCAAATTTGGACAGCCCTGTCTCTTTGCTGTGACGTAAACAGATGCAGACCCTGGATTTGGACTTGTGTTACACTTTAGCTTCAAAAACCGTCTAGCCTGGCCTTGGACTCATCTCATGAGTAATCTTTACTTCATAATTAAAGATGAGCATAATGGCTGCTCCACCAATCCATTCATGCTACCTGGATTGGCGGACCTGTTAGAGTAACAGTCTTCAAGAAGGTTGTTTATTCTTTTTTCATTTTTAAGCATCCACTTAAAAAACTAGCAGCAGTGTGTTGCGTATGAAGAATGGATCGACGTAGACTTGTGTTTCGGTACAACTCTTCCTCTGCTGCTATTTCCTGCTGTTTAGTTGTTATTTTCACATTAGCGACACCTGATGTTTAGGAGGAGGAACTACAGCAGCAGGTTTAAGAACAGTCCAGATGGATCAATAGGAAAAACAAAATAAATTTGTTTTAATATTTAAAATATAGAAAATCTGTTTCTCTTCATCCTGCGGAGTTACTGGAGGAGTTATTTTGTTCGATTGTCCCCCTGAGCTCTCTAACGCCCCCAGGTTGGGAACCACTGCTATTGCACACTCATAGCTTTGTGTGTTTCACATTAGTGCTTTTCTTTTAGTTTTAAACAGCTTTATAAACATCACAATAATCCAAGCTAGCAGCAACAATAATCTCATTATTTAGCATGAACACCAGCTGGGTTTTTGCATGCTGCTTATTTGTTTCAGGATTTATTCTAAACTCTCGCTGCTTGCAGATAAAACTCATTAACAAAGTAAAATCTAGCGTTGAGACTCATATCTTGAACCCTTTTGTGTCCCCCCTGCTTTCCTGTAACTAATCCAAAAGCTTGTACTTGTTCTCTTTTTGTTCTACAACGGCTCAAAGATGTCTAAGAAGATCCCCCAGAGCTCTGTAAAGGATCCTTCTGAGCAGGATCAGCCCCCCAGCCGTTGTCAGGTGGATCAGTCCTCCAAGGCGTCTCTGAGTTCTAGGAAAAAGACAGAACCAGGTCAGAAAAACGGAGAGACAACATCGTCATCCCCAGAGAGCGGCAGCCTGAACGGAGACGGAAAGCGCAGTGGGAAAAGCCGTCGCCGCAGGAAACGTTCATCTAACCCTGGGAGCCGCCCGGAGGGGAACGTGGATGAAGTGAAACCCGATGAGAGAACCAGCCGCGCGGCGTTGATGGGTTTGCAGTCAGAGTGTGGTAACGTGTGGTTTGAACGAAACATCTATGAACGAGCAGAGAGCCTCTACCAGGCCTGGCTGGTAAGCTCCGGTAATAAGAGCTCCCACAGAAACCCGTCCCACCAGTCCTCAGGGAAACGTTCAACCACTGTGGCTCTATCTTCATCAGGACCGGCGTGCCACCACAGCGGTCAGGTGGCGTGCCACCACGTTGTACACACGGTGTGGGTCAACAAGGCCACATTTGACCAAGCAGAAAGCTCCTTTGTTGAAGAATCCACTCAACCATCAGTTCCAAACTCTCTAGACCTGCCGTCCCTGGCTCACCGCTCCGCTGCATCCAGAACACCCGATGAGGGCTACCAGTCTCTGGCCCAGACTCCAGCAACGCCCGTCATCCAACAAGCGGCGGTCACGCCGGCCCCTCGGCAGTCGATCAACGGGTTGCCTCGCATCCCCGTGGAGCTGCTGAGAGAAGTTTGGTTGGACAAACCGCAGTACGACCGCGCCGAAGCGGCCTTCTACCAAAACCTCTACGGGAACAACTCCTTCAAACGCCCAAGCTGCACCTCCACCTCCAGAAGCAACGAGCACCCCCAGAGCCTTGTGGAGGAGGAAGAGGAGGAGGAGGAAGACGATGGGTTGGTGGTGGAGGAGAAGCGAGTGGTCCCGCAGTGTAAAGCGGAGATCTTCCACGCTCTTCACCCCATCCAGGAGGAGGAAGAACCAGCCGAGTTTCCAGAGGTGGAGGAACCGTCGGGGGAGTGCTTTTTCCTCCACCCAGACAGCGAGCGGGTGTGGCTGGACAAGTGTCGGTACGATGCTGCGGAGAGCCGTTTCCACGGCAGCAGTGCGGCTCAAGCCTGCACGGTGACGAAGAACCGAAGAGAAGGAGCCTCCACGGCCCCGCTGAGGGACAAGTATGACCAAACCGGGAGAATAGATCTGCTCCAGATGTTTCTGTTCATCTTTGTTTGTTTTTCTTTACCATCATGTGTTTCCCCGGCTGTAAATGCGTTTATCTTCCTGTTTTTGTAATTCGTCTTGGTTGATTCATCCCTTTATGGTTTTAGTTTCCTGAGTGAGTGATGGGTCATCGCTGTGTTTCCATCTTCCTTTCAGCACTAGTTAAGTGTGTTGGGTAGTGTAGCTGCATGGAGAGCAAACTAAAATCACCTCAAATGCCTTTTAAATAATAAAATACCAGACTTTTACGTTTAATGATGAATGCTAGTCGAGCCCAGGTGGACTTTTGCAACAGCAGCAGTTGTAATATCATCATTTTTATCCTTTAATCTGACGTCTTGTCCTCACCACACGCTCTCATCCTCTGTAGAAAAATGAGCTCGCTGGATTTTTTGGCTCAGGAGAAGATCTGGTTTGACAAACCTCGTTACGATGAGGCAGAAAGACGGTTCTACGAACGGCTGAACGGATCGTCACAAACCACACAGGTACCGACTGGTAACCATAGCAAAAGTGTTAAACAATGGTGAACGCCACAACTGTCCCACTGCAGTTATTTACTAACATGAACAATCACAGAGACTTTCTATTAACGTCCTGTTAGTAGAAAAGTCAGACATTTTTTAGCTGTAAGTGTAATCACCAGGACCCTCATTTATCAACCGTACTTACGAACAGATCTGCGTATTTCGTGCGTGGGAACGAATTTACGCATTGTGTGGTATTTACCAATTTGTACCACGCGTGTCCCTCATCCACTAATTATTCTACCCAATAAATAATTATTTCGGTGGAAAAACAGCTGTGTCACATTGTTGGTGCTAAAACACCCGTGACCGACGGGAATCTGACTGTAGAACGGCTGATTTTGTGTTATTTTGTAATCACAATGTTTACTCTTCCCATTTTCATGATGTTTTAAATCCTTTTGAATTTATTTATGATGTTTTAATATTATTTAATGTTTTAAATGTTTCATTTAATTATTTTGTCCTTGTAAAGGGCATGGTGAGTTTGCTTGAGATGCGCTATATAAAAGATCGTTTCTTATTATTATTATTGGAGGATTTATCAGAGCAGAGTGCACTCCGGAGGGAACGGCTCTTCCGTGAGCGCAGCGCACTGATCCGATTCCAGTCCAGATTCTATTTTACAAATAAAACAACCTCCAGAACCTCCTCTGCTCCCCGATCATACACGCGTTGTCAAGTGTCCAGTGCTTCGATCTCGCTGTCAATAAAGTTTTTATTTTTTTTCCCGGGAAGAACCCAGGAAATCCCCTCTCGATCTGAGGACGTAGTGTGACCAAATAGGGTTAATTGAAGGTGTTTCTGTATGTAAATGACAGTGAACGGACACAAGCACCTGGGTACGCACAGGTGGGATTTATCATCAGACGATTGCGGAGGAGCATGCGTACGAGAGGCCACCGCATGTTTCATAAATCAGGACATTGACTGTTCGTACACACATTCTAAATTTCATCCGTAGGAGGGAATATAGGAACGTTTCTACCAACGTTTGATAAATGAGGGCCCTGATGTGTTTGGTGCACAGGAAGAACATTTACCGATCCAGAGGCTCGTCTCATTTTCCTCCTTTCTCTGATCAAAGTTTAAACATTTTATTTGCAGGAAAGTTAGTTTTAATCATAGCTTCTAGAAGTTTAAACTTTTTTTATTTTAACCCTTTTTCCCTTTTAGGATCTCGGCGCTAACACCATTCTGCAAGACATCGCTCGAGCTCGAGAGAATATCCAGAAGTCCTTAGCTGGGGTAAGAGTGTATTATTGTTACTTCAGATAAAACTCTGTGAAATCTCGATGCCTCAGAATTAAATATGATGTAAAAATTAGATTTCCCTTTTAATGAAAGGCACTGGATAAATATGTTGAATATTAACGGTTCATTCAATTTATCACAAACATTAAATATTGTTACAAGAGAGAAAAGCTGATAAAAGCTTCTAAAAAATATGAATTTATAGTAAGGACATTAAATAAGTGCCAAAAACAACCCAGGCTTATCAGGTCTGGTGTTTCCCAAGGCATGATGGGAAATTCCTACAGCTTGGTTGACGTCATCAGCGTCAAGTTTAATCAAAAATAAAATGTTTTCAGTTCAAACCTAAAGGAGAAATAGTTTCTAAGACAAATGAGAACGGCGTCAGCAGAGGGGAAACATTTTTATTTCATTTTTCTCCATCTTTACGTTTCCTTATTTGCTTTAGTTGTTTGTTTGCTGCTGAACCTTTTTTTAAGTCTGATTTTCCTCCCAGTTTTGTGTCTGCTCCTTCACTCACTCCTCATTTCCTCCCTTTCCCCTGCTTCCTTTCCTCCTCCCATCATTCCCACTCCTCCCTCCTCCAAGCTGAAGACCACACTGTGTAACAGAGAGTCAGCTGATCGCTGCCGTCCTGTAAGTGTTCTGAACCTCGTGTGTTAGTGGAAACGCTGGTGATCGGGCTGCTTCTACTCCTGCCTGTTTTACTCCTGAAGGTGCTGCTGAGCTGGAGGAAGTGTTTTTTAGTGTTTCTCCTCTGTTTTCCTTTGCAGAGCACCAACAGCAGCAGCACGGCTGATCAAGGAGAATTCATTTCCCGCATTAAGAGTCTGGAGCTGGAGAATCAGAGTTTACACAAAGGTTTAAATGTGCACTTTTCCTTTTTTATCTGTTTTAACGCCGTTTTAGGATTTTATTTCCTCTGTCATAAACGCTGGATGAGAAAGTAGAATTGATGAGTGTTAAATCGTGATGTGTTTGATGAAATCTTCCATATCTAAACATAATGTCCACACACTGAATGATCAAATAGGAAATACACACATTCACAACATTTATTTAATTTGCAAATAATACAGTAAAAATAGAACAAAAGTCTCTAATGTATGTTTGTAATGAATGATGATAACCCACACTTGTATAACGCCTTTCTGAATCAGAGGACTCCAAAGTGCTTTACACTACAGTGCATCATTCATCCATTCACACACATTCACACCCTGGTGATGATGAGCTACAGTGTAGCCACAGCTGCCCTGGAGCGCACTGACAGAGGCGAGGCGGCTGCGTTTATGCCGATCTGTGAAGGTTCTAGCAAACACCAACTTGGGCTGCAGGTCTTAGTAAACAAATGCAAATGTGCCAACAGTTACAGCCATTTAGTGTTTGTGCAACAAAAACAGAACAGTGGAGCTGAGGTTTGTGCAGGCACAGCATTTTTAGGTATTTTCACGTGAAAATAAAAAGCCCAGCAGTTCTAGTGTTAACACAAAACAATGTGCAAGAAGCAAAAGTCGTAATTTAGGGAGGAGATTTAACTACTTATATAAAACATGCATGAAACGCTTCCAACAAGCATCTTTTTGTGTGTAAAAACTTTAGGTAGTCCTCGTAGATCCTGTCAAAATTTCGGTATTTATTTTTCTTATAAGGAAAAACCTGAGCGTTCTGTTAGATGATTCTAAAAACTTTAGCTTTTTTCACCTGGACATGTTTATTTTAAACTCACGTGAGTTGACATTCGCCTCAGTGGCCTAGAGGTATGGTTCATAGTGGAGTGTCTGCCCCGAGACTGGGTTCAAATCCACGGTTGGGTCATACCTAATGCTGGGTTTATACCTACATACTTTGAAAAGACTCCAAAAGATTATCAGCTCACATCTAAAGACAGTTTTTAGTCCTAAATGCTGAATCTTGTAGGAACCCTATTTACACGACTACAACTAGATTATTTTAGCATCTTATTCCCGCTAATGCTCTGCAGAAGTTTGAAATGGAGGAGAAGCAGCTTTTAGCTACTGGCTTTTGCCACTGCAGTCATTTGTAGCGAAAATGAATGGCAGTTTACGTCAAAAAGACACGGCTGCTCTGCCCACAGCTCGACCAACCGCTCCTCTCTCTCCACGGTCCACTTTCGCCTGCTTGGAGCTCTTATTTCAACGTCTGTAGACACGTTTGTGTTGTTATGACTGACAGAGCTTCCTGGTTCTGCTGTGAGAACGTATTTTATTGGTTGTTGATTGTTGTACGTCACTCCGACTAGAGACGATGGCTGTGTCCAAATCCAGGGATTGCATGCTCATGAGTACCCGTCCTCATTGGTCTCAGGAGAACGTGTTCTTCCGTGACCGCTTAGACCGGATGTTAACAGCTGTGAATGTGGACGTTCTAGCCTTAAATAAAAGTCCCGCCCCTACTCCTGTCACCTAGCAACTGCTTAAAGAAAATCTATTACAAAATATGGATCCACGATGCTGGATTATTCATGGTTAATTGTATAATTTAATGTATTATTAATGATTTACCAATTTTATGAACTGTAATGAACAAGAATACAAAAACACATTACAGGCCTAATGAGAGCGGGAAATGCCTAAAAACACAACCACGTCAGGCTTTTACTTTTTGTACAGTCACATTTGAATAAACTAGTCGTCCTGCTGCTCTACTGCTGCATCTCCCGTTTCTACAGAAATCAATCCCGCAGTGCATCACAGGATTTATGGAGGTGAGGGAGACCACGGAGACCACACCGCACCCGTTCTCAAAATCGAGGAAAAGTAGAACGCATTTCAAGACCGCATTCTGAGCATTCTTGGAATTTGGACGGTCTTCGACGCGGCGCTGTGACGTCACTGGTCTTAAAATCCGAACTCATGAGCACGCAATCCCTGGATTTGGACACAGCCTATATCTAGCATGCTGGAAATGAAAGACTAGAGAACGACTGGCATGAATCGGGTCGCCGACAGCAGATAATCACATTACATTTAACGATTGAGACGACGGGAGCGCGCACAGACTCCAATGGTATTCCTAAAGACTGCCCGTCTTTAGTCTGAGACCGTGAAAATCCTTAGTTGTGAGCCCAGCATAAGATCTTAAAACTGAGACCCAATGCCTCCCCGCTTGACGCTCGGCATTAAGGAGTTCGATTAGGGGGTTAAACCTCCAAATAGTTCCCGAGCGCGGCTGTGTCTGCGGCTCCCTGCTTCCCCCAGGGGACGGGGCAAATGCAGAGAAATGATTTCACCAGTGTGTGACGACTAATGGGACTTTAATCTTAATTCTTATGTCAGGTAAATCAGGCCAGACAGTCGCAGAGTCATCGGTTTTATTCAATTAAATTCAATTCAGTTTATTTATATAGCGCCAAATCACGACGAGAGTCGTCTCAAGGCTCTTCACAAAGTAAACATTTCAATACAGTTCAGTTCATTAAGCCAATCAGTAAAAAAGTTTCCTATATAAGGAACCCAGCAGATTGCATCAAGACACTGACTAGTGTCATTGTGTTGATACAATCCTCATACTAAGCAAGCATGTAGCGAAAGTGGGAAGGAAAACTCCCTTTTAACAGGAAGAAACCTCCAGAGGATCCTGGCTCAGTATGAGCAGCCATCCGCTACGACTCACTGGGGTTGAGAAGACAGAGCAGGCACACACACACACACACACGCACACCTCACACCCACACACACACACACACACACACACACACACACACACACACACACACACACACACACACATAGATCAAGTAGTGTTTCTATGGCTACACTGTGATTTCTTAGTAGAAGTTCTATTTAGTAAGAGAAACTTTATTGTCTTTATCTGAGTGAATCTATAATTAATTCAATAGGTGAACTAATAGTAGCACATTCTATGTTAAAGAAAGTAAGATGTAATATCAGGAGAGGGAGAATGTTAGGTGGTTGGCAGCAGTGTGCCAGCCGATGGCCCCCTCCATGAGGCCACCACAGCTCAGCAGAACGCCAGTGTAGCTTCTTCTGGGGAGAAAAACACTTAGAGAGAAAATAAAGTTAACAGCTGAAATAACAGGAAATAATGCAATTAGAGAGTGGTGGTAGAAGAGAGTAGCAGAGTGTGGAAAGGGTCAGTATGTCCTCCAGCAGTCTAAGCCTATAGCAGCATAACTACAGAGATAACTCAGGATAACCTAACCTTTCAGATGGAGGCATGTGGGAGGCAGGGCCAGGGAGAAGTCTTTAACGACAGTAGTCCCCTCTGTACACTCCACCTCCCTCTGCTCCCCACTCGTCTAAACCTGGGCTAACATCAGAATTTAACCATAAGCCCTATCAAATAGAAAAGTTTTGAGCCTAGTCTTAAAAGTAGACAAGGTGTCTGCCTCACGCACTAATGCTGGGAGCTGGTTCCACAGTAGAGGAGCCTGATAGCTAAAAGATCTGCCTCCCATCCTACTTTTAGATATTCTAGGAACCACCAGTAAACCTGCAGTCTGAGAGCGAAGTGCTCTGTTAGGAACATATGGAACAATCAGATCACTGATGTATGATGGAGCTTGTTTATTAAGAGCTTTATACGTGAGAAGGAGGATCATTATCTACACTCTAGTAAAGTAACAGAATCTTTGCTCTAGTTTGAACAAACAAGCCCTGGATCTGCTGATGTATTTTTATTTTTCCATCCTTCTCCTTCAGTGGTGGATGATCTGCGGGCGGCGCTCTCCAAACTGGAATGTCGAGTTGCGTCTCTGGAGAAGTCTCCTGCTGCCGTGACTCGAGCTGCTCCCGCCTCCTCTGTCCGCTGCACAAACGTAAGATTCCTCCGGTCCAGCTGCCTCGATGCTTCTGCCCGAGAAAAGAAAACCAGTTTTCACTCGTCTTTCCAGGGCACCTCAGTCCTGCAGAAGATGAGCGCTCCGGTGGAAGATGATGACGATGATGATGATGACATTGACCTGTTTGGCAGTGATGAAGACGAAGAGGCTGAGAAAATTAAAGAGCAGAGATTGAAAGAATACGCAGAGAAGAAAGCAAAGAAGCCTGCCGTCATCGCCAAGTCCTCCATCTTACTGGATGTCAAACCTGTGAGTTTATTTCCTAAAACACCAACCGGCTCCACGTTTCCATTATCACACTGGTTTCCCTCTCGTCTCTGCAGTGGGACGATGAAACGGACATGGCCAAGCTGGAGGAGTGTGTGCGCTCGGTGCAGGCGGACGGTCTGTTATGGGGAACGTCCAAACTGGTCCCAGTTGGTTACGGCATTAAGAAGCTCCAGATAGCGTGTGTGGTGGAGGACGACAAGGTGGGGACAGACCTGCTGGAGGAGGAGATCACCAAGTTTGAAGAATTTGTAAGTGCTGGTAGATGCCGTTAGTTTCTTTACTCCTGCTGACTTAATCCTACTTTTAAAAGACATTTTAGGGCCAGTACTGAAAATTAAAATTATAATCCAAGATCCTAATCCACCCCAGGGTTGTAAAGTTTCATGTAACTTAGCATTTTATGCTAGCAGCTTCATTTATGACTCACATGCAGGCTCATCTATGAAGGTGAAAACCTCCTACGGGTTTGATTCTTAGCTGTTTTGTAAATACTGGACTTCTGTCTCCAGCAGTTATTAGCTGGGAGGTGGGGGACATCCTGGACAGGGTGACAGCTCAGACCAACCAGTTAACCTAAAATAAACAGACAGATGTCTGAGGCTTCAGCTCTGAATCTGATCCCGGGACAGTTTTATATCAGTAAAGACTCATTGAGGGGAGTGGTTAGCATGGATGCAAACGATACAGTTTAAAAACTTCAGAGTTTTTTGTTTGAACTGAAAAAACTCTTTAGGTCAGAAGTCACCTACAAAGTCAGCCCATGAACACGTATTTTAGCCAGGGTTGTGTTGCATTCTGGGATGCTAGAGGGTAAACAAACATGCGCTTGTTTCAGGAACTAGCAGAATGCCACATTAGATGAGAGCTTAACATGGCATTTGGAGTCTTATTTCCTGATATGTGGACATCTCTCCTCTGATTGGCTAACAGCAACACGACTCTACCACTGACTCTGTTTGCTCTGCAACGTTGATGTTTTATCTCCACCAATAACACAAGCCTGGAGGAGTTCTGCTGTGTGGTGGAGTTGCTAATGCTAACAGTTAGCTTCCATCAGAAGCTAGTATAGGAGACCATTCTCATGCTCAGCCTGCATGAAAAACGCAGAGTAACTTGATTATAATCATTAAAATGGTTTTGCAGTGTTCCACAGCGTTAACAGCCCAGTACATACTCCTGAAATCACCTGGCTGGATAATTTACTGGTGCTAAATTATAGTGGAGGTAGGTTAGCGAGGGTCAGATCACATCCATACCAACCACACAAGATGCTACGTTAGAGTAAATCATTTCCTGTTTGTAGAATAATAATTGTTCTGTGTGTTTCAGGTTCAGAGCGTTGATGTAGCAGCGTTCAACAAGATCTGATCGTCTACTCCTGTCTGTCTGACACGCCTTGTTTCTCTGCTGATTCTGGCAATGGATAATATTAATAAACACTCTTGCACTGAAGCACCTGTCTCATGAAGTTATGTTTATAAACCTTAAATCAGTTTTCCTCCATTAACAGGAGGAAAAACTGACGTTTCTAAATTATGAGCAGCTAGTAAACGCAGCTTTATCAGGTAAAACAGGTGTTGTAAGTTTGTATTTTGGGTCACATATTAAAGTCATACTATGCAACATTTTCAAATCATTTTCTTGAGCCAGTTTGTGCTAAAATGACCCTGTACAGGGTAAGGAAACGTCACTCAGACCCCCGCCGCCCTCTGAAAGTTGGCGTGTACTCTTTAAAACTTTTATTTGAACAAACTGATTAGATGTTAGTATAGATTTGAGTTTACCAGCTGCCCCTAAATGCATAAGAAAATTCTATTTACCTGTATAATGGTAACAAGACTGACCTTTTACTGAAACATTTATTTAAAGAGTCACCGTTATGAAACAGAGCAGACCTGCATTTGGTCCTGGAACGCCCCGGTCCTGCATGGAACCGCCTCATCCTGTTATCGGATCATTCCTGAAAACTCAGAAATAAAACTTAAGCATCAGATCTGTGCATTTTATTTTATATTTATTCAACAGATCAGCTGATTTGTAACTAGAATTAATTTAAATTTACTGAAATAAAAAAGATCTTTAAATAAACAGTGACACCTAGTGGTGAAGTTTCAGATTGCGGCCATTTCACCCATCATCCACCAAACTGGATCAGCAGGTTTTTAAGGTATTTTCACTTCAGAGACATGTCGTTTACTAAACAGTTTCATCTGTGTTTTCAGAATAATTTATTAAAATTCACCAAAAAGATCGACATGACTGACAAAATGGCTGTTTCAGGGTTGAACCGCTAAGTTATTTTCATGTGTAATTATCTAAAAGAAAGAATTCACTCACCTAAAGTTTGGAGCTCAAGTTGGAAAGAGTCTGCTGGAAAAAAAAAATTAACATCAAAGTAACATTAAGTTCACGTGTGTCTCAATAACTATGACTTCCTCTTCAAATAGTGAAATTTACTTTCAGTTAAATATAGAAAAAGTTTATTTTCAGGATGAATAAATGAATCGACTCTTGTGGGTGTAGTGACAGATGTTGTCCACTAGATGGAGCAGTTACACCATCTAAATTACTATGTAGTGGAGCTTAGATGTGGAAACATCTGTAAAAACTTCATTTGAAACAATCTAACCTGAGAACGACATTATTTATTAAATGTCTTTGGATTAAAAATGCTGAATTAGACATAAGAGGGAAAAGTCTGCAAGCTTTAAGATGATTTTAATGCTGATGGTAAAGGTGAAAATAAATCCACGTCTTCTACCGACTCAAATGTTTAAGCAGAAAGTGCTTGAGTTAAAAAAAAAATTTTCCTCTTATTGTTGATCAGATCTGGTAGAATATGACACTTAGGGTAGGTCATCTGGGAAAAAAAACACTGATAAGGACGTTTTGCATTAGAATTACCAGACTTTGCAGATCACTTTTCAGAAAGCTAAAGACAGAAATAAAAACTTTAAAACATGTTGCAGGTTCTAGTTTCCCCTTCCTGTTGAAAAACAGATTTAAAAGAGCAATGATTGTTTCTCACTGTTCCTCCCATCCATCCTGTCTTTCTCCTGTAAAGTAGAACCTTTCTGGTCTTTGAAAGTCTGAAATGTTCCTCTGATGACAGCTGGGTGGATAAAGAGGAAAATAAAGCAAGACTCAGCAAACCTTCAGATTGTCTGGTCAGTCGAGAGAGGAAAAGTGTATAGCAACGCTCTAGACTAGATAAAAATCAGGAGGTGCTTCACAAGAACAGTAAAAATAATTATAAAAGATCATAACATGGGGGGGGTCTGTTTGGTATTGACTAGTGGAAAATTTAATAAAAAGACTGTTAAAAAATCATAAAAAATGGGGGGGGGAAATAAGTGTAAAGAAAAGACAAATGTAATCAGTGGATCCCAGAAAAAACAGAATTGGTAGAACCAGCAGCATGAAGAGAAGGCAGTGAGAAAGAATCAGCAGCAGGTCCCACCAAAGCCACCTGAACAGGTGAGTTTCTAAAGGAGACCACTGAGTCCACTGGTCTCAGGCTCAGGGGGAGAGAGCTCCAGAGTCTGGGGGCCACAGCAGCAAATGATCTGTCCCCTTTGGTCTTTAGCCTGGTGCTGCACAACCAGTAGGCTTTGATCACTGGACCTCAGGGACCTGCTGGGGGTGTAGGCACTGAGAAGATCACCAATGTATGATGGTGCTTGTCCATGTAAGGCCCTAAAAACCAGAACCAGGATCTGGAAATGAACCCTGAAGTTAACCGGCAGCCAGTGAAGCTGGAAGAGGAGCGGGGTGACGTGGGTGTGTTTGGAGGACTTGGTCAGCAGCCTAGCACAGGCATTCTGGACCACCTGTAGACGCTTCAGGGAGGTTCTGCTCAGACAAGAGAAAAGCCAGTTGCAGTAGTCTAAGTGTGAGGAGATGAAGGTGTGGAGAACAATCTCAAGTTCAGAGCGGGACAGAATGGGACTCAGCTTAGCAATGTTCCTGAGATGGAAGAAGGAAGAGCCAACAAGAGAACTGACATGAGAATCCAGGGTGAGAGCTGGGTCAAAGGTCACACCAAGGTTCCTGACAGAGGGTTTGGTGTGAGAAGCAAGCTGACCAAGAGAGTTTCTGACTTTGGGAACCAGCTTGTCTGGGGCACAGATGAGGATCTCAGTCTGGTCTTCATTCAGCTGTAGAAAGTTCCCAGCCATCCAGGTTTTAATAGAGTCTAAGCAGCTGTGCAACAGCTGCAGCTTAGACATCCCATGGGGCTTGAAGGAGACGTACAGTTGGATGTCATCTGCATAAATATGGTAGGAGATTCCTTTAAAAGAGCTTAGGATGTGCTGGAGAGGGAGCAGATAGAGGAGGAAAAGTAGAGGGCCCAGCACAGAACCTTGAGGGACACCATGGGTGAGAGAGGGTTAGGAGAACCACTCCAGAGCAGTTCCTGATTGGCCTACCCAGTCTCTCAGCCTATCCAGTAGCAGGTGATGGTCAACAGTGTCAAAGGCTGCAGTCAGGTCCAGTAGAACCAGAACAGAACAGTCCCCTGCATCACTCAGAAGGTCATTAGAGACCCTGAGAAGAGCTGTTTCAGTAGAACAAGCTCTACGGAAACCTGACTGGAAACTATCATAGATGTTATGTTCATCAAGAGCAGCTGTGAGTTGTTTAGCCACAACCTTTTCCAAGATCTTGGAAATGAACAGAAGTTTAGAGATGGTTCTGAAGCTGCTATGGAGAGATGGATCAAGACTGGGTTTTTAAGAAGCGGGTGTTTTACAGCGTTCTTAAAATAAGCAGGGACCTGACCAGAAACCAGGGAAGCACTAATTACAGAGAGCACACTAGGACTGATTAACTGAAAAGCATTTTTAAACAAAGAAGAGGGTAAGATGTTGAGGGGGCATGCAGATGTTTTCATAGAGGTAACTAGTCTGGTTAGTTCAGGTAAAGAAACAGGAGCAAAGCTATCTAGGACGACGGGCCGGGTTGGAGTCGGAGGAAGCAGAGATGAGGCAGAAGGAGAGATGCTAGATCTAACATGATTGACTTTGTCCACAAAGAAAGACAGGACGTTTTCACAGTCTCCATCAGAGTGAATGGAGGCTGTAGGTGAAGCAGGAGAGACGATGCTGCTGATGGTGTTAAACACCACCTTGGGATTCCCTTTGCTCTGGGACACCAGGTTGGAGAAATATGCAGCCCTCCCATCTCTGACTGCAGAGTTAAAGGAGGTCAGAAGATCCTTTAGATCAGTGTTCCCCAACCCTGGTTCTCAGGGCCCACTGTCCTGCATGTTTTCCATGTTGCACTTTCAAACAATAGTATTTTCCTGCTGCCACACACCTGACTCAAATGAATGAGTGATTAACAGGCATCTGCAGCACTTGAAGTCCTCCTGAGGAGGTAAAGCAGATCAGGTGTGTTGAAGCAGAGACATGGAAAACATGCAGGACAGTGGGCCCTGAGGACCAGGGTTGGGGAACACTGCTTTAGATGCAGCAGATGGACATAGAGACGAGTTCTCTTCCACAGGAGCTCAGTTTCTCAGGCTGTGAGTAGGGTTCACTGCAGGAACTGATCTGGTTCTGACAGGACAGATGTTGTCCAGGATGGAGAGGCAGTGCTCCTTCAAGTGAGTAGTTAAAGAGTCAGGGTCAGTACCAGAGGGTAAAGGTGGATGGAAGGCAGCAAAAATTAGCTAGCTGTGCTCTCATTAAGAAAACGAGAAACGGCGAGCAGGAGGTGGGGACGCAGAAACTTGCATATAAACTGAAATATAAACGTCCTCAGGACAAACACTGTCAACATTTAAACCCAGGGTAAAAACAAGGTCCAGAGTATGTCCTCTAGTGTGTGTGGGGCCAGAAACATGCAGTAAAAGAGTCCATGAGGCTGGAAAAGCTCCTGGCAAAGTGGTCAGAGTCATCATCCATGTGAATGTTAAAATCACCAACAATCACCAGTCTGGACAGCTTCTCATGGAGGATAAAAAGTCACTAAACTCCTGAAGGGAAGAACTGTTTGGACCAGGTGGATGAAAAAACCACAGCACAGTCAAACGGGTCACGCCCGACGTGAGAGAAAGAATCACACACAGGAGGTACAGATGGAGATGTTCAGAGAAGATGAGGAAGAAGGGAAACATTCCAGATTTTCACCTGATCAGAGCAAAGACAACAAATTTTGTACGTTATCTAATTTTCACAAACATGACAATAACTCCATAAATATCAGGTTTCAGGTAGATTTCAGGTGGTTGTAAAACGCCAAAAAGACCAGAACTCAGTCAGAATCACTGATATGGAGTTAGAATGAGATGCTTTTAGCTGGGAGCCATTCCCACTCAGAGCTTTGCTCTCCACTAGAAAAACATCTCATGAACTAAAGCAGTGACTGAAATCTCTGGATCTAAACGTGACGCACCTTTAGCTCCTCTGGATGTTCTGATCCATTTAGAGTTTCCCATGAAGTTGCACCAAACCCAACAAAAGGCCAGACAAACATTCCTCACCACCTCATCACCACACCTGTGCTCGTCGCTGCAGCGCCCCCTGTCTGCATGAGTCAAAATAACTCCAACACTAACCAGAGTGCTACTGAAAACTAATTCAAGCACTTTCAGGATTTAGTTTCAGGATTTTCCAGCAGAGCGTGAACAGCACGTGTCTCCTTCCCTGGCCCATAAAAGTCTTGTTGTTTTATAAAACACCAAAATGATGTAACTTTGGCTCTTTTTCCAAGAAACTATCCTCTAAAATGCTGTGATCTGTATAGTGGAAGGTGCTTTTGGTTTGTTTTCTGTTAAGCGCTATATAAAACCTATGCATTATTATTATATTTTACTAAAGCATATATTTACTAAATAAGGGAAAGAAGCTTACTAAAATAAAAATAAATAAAAGCCAATATGGGGATGAGTAAAAGGTTTACTAGTCAGGTGGTTGGCTTTAGTACGTTTATTCCTAATTCGTGCTCCCAATTTATTCAGTTCAACTCGATCACGAGACGTCTCACGGCGCTTTACAAAGTCAACATTTCAACTGAACCAACTTCTCAGTGCAGAGTTCAGGAGAGCTGCTGTGTGATGTAACATGTGGCGTTCAATGACCAGAAGAAGCGTAGATTTTTACGGCGCTAAAGCACCGTGAATTACGTTGTTTTGGGGGAATTCCGCTGCGTTTTTCTGTTATCCGTTTAGTAACGGCGATTTGAAAAGCAGCGTGATCGGTGCTTATTTGCTTTTGCTTCCATTCTGTTTGAGTAACGCCTGCTGATGTCATTTCCTGCTGAGTTACAACCAATCAGTGTGAGTTAATCAAAGGTGCCACTCAGCAACTCTACCGGGCCTTTCTGAGTACCTACCCTGGTTCAGGTACTCCGTTGGTTCCCGTTCAGCCGGCCTGGTGAAGCGGAGACGCCTATTGGTGATCTTCTCAGTCCCTACACCCCCAGCAGGTCCCTGAGGTCCAGTGATCAAAGCCTACTGGTTGTGCAGCACCAGGCTAAAGACCAAAGATGACAGATCATTTGCTGCTGTGGCCCCCAGACTCTGGAACTCTCTCCCCCTGAGCCTGAGATCATGGACTCAGTGGTCTCCTTTAGAAACTCACCTGTTCAGGTGGCTTTGGTGGGACCTCCTGCTGACCTACAGATTGTCCTGTGGTTTCTTTTCCTGCTGCTGGTGTTTCTGTTTTCCTCGTTTGTGACTGAAGAACCTCGTGATCTCTTCCTTGAAAGGTGCTAAACAAATAAACAAATAAGCTTTTACTTATCGGAGCTCAAACAGCCCATCACGAGATTCTAAATCAGCACGTTTTCCCAACAGCGAGACAACAGGATCAAATCTGTACTTTGGTTTTCTGGATAATTTAATCAACTTTTCTCTGTTGGCGAGTCCACTTCGGCTTTGACTTTTAGAAAAAAGTGTCTGGGGGTGATTTTGCTGTTTTCAGCTGCTTATCCGCTCCTCCATCAATAACGGTTCCCAGGGGAACACCGGCCAGCCTTCCGGTGCCGTGTTGTGTGTGTTTGTTCTTGTCAATAAGCCCCAGCAGCTGATTGGATTCAGGTTTTTCTTTGTGGTTGAAGCTGTTTTCAGGATTCGTGGTGCTTTATTGGGTAAACACAGACTTCAGGTTGTCTTTCTGTCTTCCCACACACACCTACACACACACATAGAGCTGTAATCATTCCCCATGCAGATCAATAAACCCGATAATAACTCCATCCTGCCAGTTGGCAGTGATTAATGCACGGACAGACGTGGTTTCCCCTGAAAGGCCAGCCTGCTGCCTGCACGAAAAGACAAGAAAAACCTTCAATAAGTGTGTTTATTGTATTTCCGGGTGGTGAGGATTAGTAAAAATGTCAGATTTATGAATTCACTAAACTACAACAACTAAAAGACTATTTATTTTCACTGAGCAAAAATAAATAGAAAACTGTTCATTTTCTATCCTCGGGTGACATCAACTGGCCACTGGCAGGATCGTCATGATATTAATATTCTTGCACATCATATCAGGCTCAAACGTCTCTCACCCGTTTCATCACCCGCTCAGAAGATGCTGGTGGTTCTTTAGGAAGAGGTCTGTGATCCCGGCTCTGCTGCTCTCATCCTTTCATCGGCGTGACGTTTGCTGAATCAAAGCACATCACGTCAGGGAGTTTTCAGGGCTGCTCTTACATCTTCTTACTGTCTGCATCAGCTACGGCCCAGAGAAACTCTAACCTAGAAAATAAACATCTGCTGCCCTGAGTCCTGACGGCTCTGATGGAATCAGGAGAGTCGCTCAGACCTGCGTCTCCCTTTGGTTCTCTTATCTGTCAGCTGAAGATCACCTGGGATCACGGCCAGCTGATCCCTTCAAAAACTTCCAACCAAGTTTTTAATTACCCATAATTCACCTGTTTCATTTTCATCCAAGCATAACAAATATTGAAAGTTAAAGAAAAATTATTTATTCAGTAATCTAGGACTAAATTATTATGTCAGCATCAAAACAACTCTGCTGTTTAAATTTAAAGGTGCAATATGTTAGAATGAGGTAAGAATGCCATCCTGTGGTCAAATTTGGGTACAGCAGCCTATTTCTATGAACAAAAATCACTTTCTCACTCCCGCTCCCATTCAGTTTCATGGCTGTTGCCAGTTATGGAGATGACGAGCAAAGACAAGTCATGATAAGTAGATGAATACATTATTATATCTGGTGTTAGCAGTCTTAGGTGCTTTAAGGTAGGGAGCACTTACTACACTTATTATGGTAGTATGCCTCCGGCATCAGAGGAAGTGTGGTTGTTAGCTGTCTTGCTGTTATAGTTCTGAACGACTCATTAAAGGAGTCATCACCTATAATACCGTGGATATCTAAGTCCTATTATATTCTGTTAGGCCATTAAAATAAATTGTATTGGAAAAATGAATTAAAAATGTGCTTTTCTGATCCTTTTTTGTAAAGAGCATATTTTCTCGCGAGATCACACGTGATATTCCTGTACGACCAGTGTCAGAGCTTGGTCCGCATTGCCGGCAGTAAGTCGGGCTCGTTTCCGGTGAGAGTTGGACTCCGCCAAGGCTGCCCTTTGTCACCGATTCTGTTCATAACTTTTATGGACAGGATTTCTAGGTGCAGCCAAGGTGGTGAGGGGATCCGTTTTGGTGGCCTAAGGATCAGGTCTCTGCTTTTTGCAGATGATGTGGTCCTGTTGGCTTCATCAGAACGTGATCTCCGGCTTTTGCTGGAGCAGTTCGCAGCCGGGTGTGAAGCAGCTGGGATGAGAATCAGCTCCTCTAAATCCGAGACCATGGTCTTGAGTCGGAAAAGGGTAGAATGCCTTCTCCAGGTCAGGGACGAGGTCCTGCCCCAAGTGGAGGAGTTTAAGTATCTCGGGGTCTTGTTCACGAGTGAGGGAAGGGTGGAGCGTGAGATCAATAGGTGGATTGGTGCTGCATCTGCAGTGATGGGGGCGTTGTACCGGTCTGTCGTGGTGAAGAGAGAGCTGAGCCGAAAGGCGAAGCTCTCAATTTACCGGTCGATCTACGTTCCTACCCTCACCTATGGTCACGAGCTTTGGGCTTGAGGTGGCTCAGGCATCTGGTTAGGATGCCTCCTGGATGCCTCCCTGTTGAGGTTTTCCGGGCACGTACAACCGGGAGGAGACCCAAAGGAAGACCCAGGACACGCTAGAGGGATTATGTCTCTCGGCTGGCCAGGGAACGCCTTTGAATTCCCCCGGAGGAGCTGGCCCAAGTGGCTGGGGAGAGTGAAGTCTGGGCCTCCCTCCTTAAGCTGCTGCCCCCGCGACCCGACTCCGGATAAGTGGATGAAAATGGATGGATGGATGGATCACACGCGATATTTCGGTTGTGTCGGACGCGCGCGGGACTGAGGGGCGCGTTGATTGGTGGAAGGAAGCAGGAAGCAGCTTCAGCGTCTTGCTCCAAAATAACAAAAGTTATAACTGAACCCGACCTGGCAGTGACCTACGGGATCCAACAGTACGAGCCCGAGCCTCGCCTCGTGCGTAATGGCTTCCTCGCTTGTTTTTTTCAGCGAAGCGCCGTAAACCGGAAAATGATGGGACGCGGCATTGGAGATCTGTAAACAGTCTAGATGGGACAAAGCAAGCTAAACAGCCTGGCATCGGCTCATCATGCTGTTGTGAAGATCGAATACACAAACCGAGTGGACATTTTCCCCCCGCAACACGGATCAGCAACGGTAAGACATCATTTATGTGTTTCACGTTATGAAATGAGCTTTGTTGTGCTGGTTTGTTCGCTGCTGGTTCGTATGTGGTTATATCTGGCCTTTGTGACGACATACAGGCCAGAGCTCAAGTTCTGGTTTTGGAGTGCGCGTGCTTGTGGGGTGCATGTGAGCTGGTTGAAGAAGGCAAGAGTAAAGAAACGCGTCAATGTTAAATATCGGCTTCTCAGCCAGTGAAAAATCATTAGGAAGCCTTTATAGACATTTGTTCAAGTGGAAAAGTGAAAATTCCAGGTGACGACTCCTTTAAAGGACAAGGCTAACATGCACCAGCTGATCTAAACGCAATCTGGTGCATTAACCTAAAAAAACTCAACCTGCAGAAAGATTTTTTACATTTCAACTTTAAAGCCTCAGTGTGTAATATTTTTACCTGTTTTCTACCAAATTCTGTGCATCCAGTGCACAAACTTGTCCTTTTTCATCAATATTTCTCACCAACATCAATTCTAAATATTCCTCTTAGCTTGAAATTTTACATTTTTAATACATAAACTGTGGTCGACGCTCCATGGTCATCCTCCATCTTGAAATACGGTAGCTATTTAGGGACATATGAGCCCCACGCTATGCGTTTGCACTATGACTGTAACCTGAAAGAAACAGCAGAGGGCAGCAGTGTCCAGGTAACTGCTGGAGTTAAGACACCAGTTCCCTGAGAGCCTAGTGAGGGAAGGCAGTACAGAACACGAGGGAGTGAAATGATCCATAGGGAGACTGGGTCCAGCTTTAGAGGAATGGGAGGAGCTTGGTGAGGAGGTGCTGCTCCTCCTCACCAAAAGCAGTCATCTGAGGCGGGTCAGGGTCTGACCAGGATGAGGTAATCCTTTCGGAGAAGCTGGATAAGAGGAACGTCCGTGTTTCCCTCTTGGACCTGCTTCCTCCATGTTTTTATTTTTGTTTTGGAGGATCATGATGAATGAAGAGCATCTCTGGATCAGCTCCGTNCATCAGTCATTTTCTTTTCTCAAACTGATTTCAATTATTCAGACAACAGCCAGATTACATCAGAAACGCATGCACAGCAGGATGAGCGGCGGCTCCGCTACGTCTTTAAACACGTCGTCACATTTGTTTCTGACATGGAATTAGCCATGCGGAGAACGCGGAGCAAGGAGAGAATCAGAGCAGCAAAATGAGACATGAAGTGCACACAGAAGAAATGGAAAACAACACCAGCTCCGCGCAGGAGCGGAGGTGCAGCTGGGCCGAGTTTATGGTCAGGATAATGCAATCATCTGCAACACTGCAGAAAAATGGAAAACCGTCATTTTAATCCTCTGGCATGTTTCAACGAGAGAAAAACAGAAATTCAGTGGCTCTGAGTGATATTTTTATTCATTGTGAATAACTGCAACAGCTGCTCAAAGATGAAGTTTCGACCCGAAATAATAATGGTCTTGGATTCAGAAACTGGATTGAACCTGTTTTGCAGGTAAAGAAAGAGTTTTCCATCTCTGTCTAACTATTAAAGGTCTAATCTACTCGTTTTAAGCTGGGGTCTCTAGTATTAAAGCAGCATTCCGCAACTTTTACACCTTAAAATTATGCTTTTTTTGTAAAGTTTAGGCGTCATACTATCATCTGTTATGTTCATTTTCGTACCTGTCCCACGTCTGTTTACCGCACTATACAGTTTTTGAGCTCGGGTCGTTACCCGTACTGACTGGGTGTCACTTTACGGCAGTATATGGCAAGCCAAAGGGATAAAAAAAAGCAAGCGTTCTAAACGCGCTTATGTCCGCTAAAATGCGCATCTTGAATGAGCGTTTTGGCGGACATAATGCAAGTTTAGAACGCATGCTTTTTTGATCCCTTTGGCTTGCCATAGTTGTATAACGTAGACTCGCGGTTTAGCAGTGGCAGATTCACTAAAGAAAGCTAGAAATCCCTTATCAGAGGAATCTAGGAAAAGAAAAGGAGAACGTGATAGAGCAAGAGCAAAGACCAGAGTTATTATTGGGCCGTCTTTTCCTCGCTGGAGAGCTCTTTTAGAAAGAACAGCATGAACTACGGACTCTGACCTAGCCGTGCTGCTAATGGATAGGTAAGTAATAAATGATTTCACCAGGGTTATTGTGTTTGGTCAGGCATAAAGTTGTTATGCAGTCCTGATAAAACTATTTATTCAATGTGTGGAGGTGGAAAAGTTTGTTTTCGTTGTTTTGCCTGACATTAGGAATGTAAACATGCCTCTTATGCCCCAGAGAGATATTTGATTTTACGACAGTGACGTTACGCAGCAAGCCTCTAGAGGGCGACAGAGAGCATATATCCGCAAAGTTAAGGAATGGGGCTTTAATAAATGCCTTTTGAATCATGTTCTGTGTAAAATAAAAAACTCTGGCGATCCTGTTTCAGTGGGTTTAGTTAGTCACAGGAAAGGGGAAATGGAAAACGACAAGACTACGAGACTTATTAATATTCATGATATGCAAACTTCTCACCTCTGACTGGCTAACAGCAACGTGACTCTTCACTGCCTTCGTAACATTGATGTTTAATCTCCTCAAATAACACAAGCCTGAATGTTCCACCATGTTGTGGAGTTGCTAAAGCTAACGGTTAGCTTCTACCAGATGAGACGCGCTCTGCTCTCCTTCCTGTGGGCGGGGCCCCGAATACTAATGGTGCGTTCAATTTATCCTTGGAACTCCCGACTTCCGAGTAGGAAAAATCAAATAAAACGCCCCGTTAAGTCGGACCTCCCAGTTGGAAACTCGAAAGTTTCTATAGAACTCCGACCTCGAAATCCAAGATGGCAGCTCTCCGCATCGACAACAGTAAGTTTTGGTTGAAATGTGTTTATTTTACAAGACACACATATAAGAGTGTGTTTAAAATCAATGATACATGTAGCGCTTGCATCTCTAAGCTGAACAAACTAAAAGTGTTGTTTATTAGTTGTCTGTGTTTGTTGAGAGCTACCAAAACAGCAGTTTTCGAGGGCGCTGCCATATTGGAATTCCTTCTTCTACGGTTAACACTGTTAACTCGGGTGTGATGTCATTCCTAGTTCTGAGTTCCGACTTCCACAACTCAGAGTGACTCATTGTATTAAAAAAAACCAAGTTTCTCAATGATCCTTTAAAAGACCTCATTCTGTATTGGTGCCCAAATTTAAAATAAGGTTTTATTAGGATTTAAAGGATAACCTAGACACATTTATGCAAATTATTCAAACATCAGCTCCTGAGAGCTGATGGTATTTGTATTTAAAGAAAATAAATGGAGAAAAAGAGCAATCTGTTGCTTTGTTGTTTTAGCAAAAAAAGAGGGCAGGCGTGTCAGGAAAAGTTTAGTAAACTGTAGCGATGAGTGACACACCTTGTTACTATTTTTTGTTGCTGTTTTACATTCAGGATAAAAACGTTCTGGTTTTAGAACATTACAGCTGACAGGGCTGGTGTTCCTGTTCTTCCGTCGTTAAAGTCGTGAAGCTCAGAGTCGCTCTGTAACTTTGATACCTGCCGAGTCTTCAGCAGAAGTTGTGCTTCTGTGACCTAGGGGGCATCTCTGAGCCGCTATCGCCACTCTTTAGTTACACAGCCGCAAATTTATTCATCAAATCACATTTGGGTTTCATTTTCATGACAAGTAATTTTCTGGGAGTGATCTTTGTCCTTCTAAAAGT
>SSNS01000177.1:271715-300313 GCA_006937985.1 Aphyosemion australe | reverse complement strand
GATGATGTGGTCCTGTTGGCTTCATCAGAACGTGATCTCCGGCTTTTGCTGGAGCAGTTCGCAGCCGGGTGTGAAGCAGCTGGGATGAGAATCAGCTCCTCTAAATCCGAGACCATGGTCTTGAGTCGGAAAAGGGTAGAATGCCTTCTCCAGGTCAGGGACGAGGTCCTGCCCCAAGTGGAGGAGTTTAAGTATCTCGGGGTCTTGTTCACGAGTGAGGGAAGGGTGGAGCGTGAGATCAATAGGTGGATTGGTGCTGCATCTGCAGTGATGGGGGCGTTGTACCGGTCTGTCGTGGTGAAGAGAGAGCTGAGCCGAAAGGCGAAGCTCTCAATTTACCGGTCGATCTACGTTCCTACCCTCACCTATGGTCACGAGCTTTGGGCTTGAGGTGGCTCAGGCATCTGGTTAGGATGCCTCCTGGATGCCTCCCTGTTGAGGTTTTCCGGGCACGTACAACCGGGAGGAGACCCAAAGGAAGACCCAGGACACGCTAGAGGGATTATGTCTCTCGGCTGGCCAGGGAACGCCTTTGAATTCCCCCGGAGGAGCTGGCCCAAGTGGCTGGGGAGAGTGAAGTCTGGGCCTCCCTCCTTAAGCTGCTGCCCCCGCGACCCGACTCCGGATAAGTGGATGAAAATGGATGGATGGATGGATCACACGCGATATTTCGGTTGTGTCGGACGCGCGCGGGACTGAGGGGCGCGTTGATTGGTGGAAGGAAGCAGGAAGCAGCTTCAGCGTCTTGCTCCAAAATAACAAAAGTTATAACTGAACCCGACCTGGCAGTGACCTACGGGATCCAACAGTACGAGCCCGAGCCTCGCCTCGTGCGTAATGGCTTCCTCGCTTGTTTTTTTCAGCGAAGCGCCGTAAACCGGAAAATGATGGGACGCGGCATTGGAGATCTGTAAACAGTCTAGATGGGACAAAGCAAGCTAAACAGCCTGGCATCGGCTCATCATGCTGTTGTGAAGATCGAATACACAAACCGAGTGGACATTTTCCCCCCGCAACACGGATCAGCAACGGTAAGACATCATTTATGTGTTTCACGTTATGAAATGAGCTTTGTTGTGCTGGTTTGTTCGCTGCTGGTTCGTATGTGGTTATATCTGGCCTTTGTGACGACATACAGGCCAGAGCTCAAGTTCTGGTTTTGGAGTGCGCGTGCTTGTGGGGTGCATGTGAGCTGGTTGAAGAAGGCAAGAGTAAAGAAACGCGTCAATGTTAAATATCGGCTTCTCAGCCAGTGAAAAATCATTAGGAAGCCTTTATAGACATTTGTTCAAGTGGAAAAGTGAAAATTCCAGGTGACGACTCCTTTAAAGGACAAGGCTAACATGCACCAGCTGATCTAAACGCAATCTGGTGCATTAACCTAAAAAAACTCAACCTGCAGAAAGATTTTTTACATTTCAACTTTAAAGCCTCAGTGTGTAATATTTTTACCTGTTTTCTACCAAATTCTGTGCATCCAGTGCACAAACTTGTCCTTTTTCATCAATATTTCTCACCAACATCAATTCTAAATATTCCTCTTAGCTTGAAATTTTACATTTTTAATACATAAACTGTGGTCGACGCTCCATGGTCATCCTCCATCTTGAAATACGGTAGCTATTTAGGGACATATGAGCCCCACGCTATGCGTTTGCACTATGACTGTAACCTGAAAGAAACAGCAGAGGGCAGCAGTGTCCAGGTAACTGCTGGAGTTAAGACACCAGTTCCCTGAGAGCCTAGTGAGGGAAGGCAGTACAGAACACGAGGGAGTGAAATGATCCATAGGGAGACTGGGTCCAGCTTTAGAGGAATGGGAGGAGCTTGGTGAGGAGGTGCTGCTCCTCCTCACCAAAAGCAGTCATCTGAGGCGGGTCAGGGTCTGACCAGGATGAGGTAATCCTTTCGGAGAAGCTGGATAAGAGGAACGTCCGTGTTTCCCTCTTGGACCTGCTTCCTCCATGTTTTTATTTTTGTTTTGGAGGATCATGATGAATGAAGAGCATCTCTGGATCAGCTCCGTGTCAGCAAACACAGCAGCAGCTTTCCAGCTGTTGATATTCACCACGCATGGAGGCCCACATTCCTCATTGGAGAATCAATACGAGCATCACGCCTGAATTATTAAACAGGGACAAGACCCGCCGGCTGACTCTGATTGGTTGTTTACATCGTTCCGTAAACAGATCGCCTCGTGCTGCCGTCGCCTCCGTCCCTCTGCGCTTCCTCTCCCGTCGGCTTTCGGCTCTGAGGAGCAACGGAAAACCGAGGCCGGTGACAACGAGGAAGGGCGGGATTTCCACAAACTGGGACAAACCAGCTGAATTAAACATCAGAACTCCTGAAAAGACTCAACCAACACAAAACAAGAAAGCTGTGATTAAATCTAAATTCATCAGATTACACGTCATCACAGGAAATCATTTATTACTTGTAAGAAAATAAAAGCCTAAAGCAGTGATTCAGTTTGATTTCTGTTACATCGAAATAATCTGAAATAATCCCTCATTTATAAAAAAAAGTCTCCAGCTCTGAGTTTCCTTCATTCTTCATTATTGCTAAAATGATGTCGACCGGCTTTAATAAAACAGATTCATAAAAATATACAGTTTCATAAATCTAACTGCATCCTAACTACAATCTATGAGTGAGTCAAATAAATCCTGCTCCTTCATTTGTTACATCAGCAAAACCAAGAGAATCTGTGTCAGTGACGGCCGTTCCTTCATCCAAACAAACAAAATAAAACACACCTGCTGGTTTTCCTGTTTCTGGTTCTCTGAGGACATGAATTATTGCTTTTGTTTAAAAAACAACAACTCAGTTTTGTTTGCAAAATCCTGCAGATTTTGACAAATTAAGAGTCAACAGGAACTTTCTTTAGTTCAGACAGCAGAAAAACAACAATAAGACAAAGTTTTTGGTTATTTCACATGAAAAGTCTAAAAAACAAAATTAAATCCACCTTAATAATAAGACAGTTACATTTGGTCAACAAAAAGCAAAACTGCAGCATTTTAAGAAATTTAAACTGAACAAATCCGTTTAAAATCGCTCTTTAAATTATTATTTAAAAGGACAGTTTAGTTTTTTATAGAAACAAAAAATCCCTTTAAGACTGCGTCTGTTTTCTAGGATCTTTTAAAATGTTTTCTTCATTTGACCTTAAAGTAAAAATGTTGAGAATAAAATCAAAATGTCAACAATTAGGTTAACTTTAATAAAGTCAAAATATGAATAAAATGTGATTTAAAGAGATCATTTACTGAGAAAACATTTTTAATGATTATTTCTGATTCTAATGGGTCATTTTGAGTGTTTCCTGCAGGCTGAACATGAAAATAGTCTCCTCCACCTATCTCCTGCTTTAGCTTCTGATAGAAAATAGACTCTAGGTGAAACTCTAGGATTAGAAAATCCTGACAGATCTACGTCACACTGTCACTTAACATTCATGGACTCACCCATCTGGACTCACGACGGGGAAGGCTGTTGTTGGTTTAGCGTCCAGGAAACAGCAGAGAACGTCTGGGCTAGTAGAAGCTAACCGTTAGCATTAGCAACTCCACCACACAGCAGAACTCCTCCAGGCTTGTGTTATTGGTGGAGATAAAACATCAACGTTGCAGAGCAAACAGAGTCAGTGGTAGAGTCGTGTTGCTGTTAGCCAATCAGAGGAGAGATGTCCACATATCAGGAAGTAAGACTCTAGATCCTGTCGTCTGACGCTACTTTCTCCTCTGGGTGACTTCTCTGTGCTCAAACAGCCGCATCAGAGCTTTTTCCCCTAGAGAACAACGTACAAGGCATTCATTCCTACTAGAGACCACTGCAGATGTAGTAAAATATGAGTGAAGGGCATCTTTAAAAGATGTTGAAGAAATAACAGCAATGTTTTTTTTCAGATTAAAATCAGAAACTAAAGCAGCACTTGTGCAAATTCCTAAAATACCCACAATGCCTTTCAGCATAACTTGCATCTGGAGTTAAATAAAACCTGTAAATAACAGCACGAGTTCCCCCTGATATTATTATTAATACACATTTTTTCAGGTTTTGGATGTTTTGAGAATATTTTCAGGTGGATGTGAATGTTTGAAGCTTTTATTGTGAAGGATGGAAAGAAGCTGGTTCATGTTATTTACTCAGGTACAGAATGAAAATCAAAACACAGATTAGAACTTGAATTTTGGCTTTTTTCTCAACACTTTGACTTTGTTTTTAAATCTGAGAAACACAAAAAAAAATCATAGTTTCTGTTCTGTTTTAGTGAGCTGGTATCTGTTTTTATCTGATGCGTAGATATGGAGTAAGAGAAACCTGCTTATTTACTGTGTTTAGACACATGACTGCGGTTTACTGATCTTCATCAGGAGTTGGAAAGTCTGTGTCAGAAACCTGCAGCCAGAGACAAATCGGTAAATGTTAGAAGGCTGCAGCTCAACGACCCCACAAGGTCGGCTTTTACAGCATCTTTCCGACGTGTCGTGTAAAGTTATTTCTTTAGTGGGAGGAGTTAACTGATGGAACATCTGCAGCTTAATGTGTTTTTATGATTAATGCTCCTAAAAAAGCCCACAGAGGGGACGGCTGATTCATCAGACCACGGACACAAAGATCCCTTTTTCCACGCAGACCAGCTCCACATTCCTCTCATTCTCAGCTGCTTCTGTCTGGAAACGTTCAGACATTTTTGCGGAACACAGAGATTCTTTGTTAAAACCCTACTTTTATTTTCACAAGCCTAAAAATAACCCTTCCTAATCTGGATGCACAGATCTGAACAGGACTGATGTGCTGTACTGGATTGAGCCGGGGTTACCACGGCAACCGGACACTCCTGCTCTGATACGCAGGTATCAGAAAGGTTTAATAACTCCTCCTTTGACCTGTCGGCTCACCTCTGCTGCTCTAAAGAAACAAAACAACGTAGAAACGTCTCGACTTTGGTTTCCACCTTTAGAATCAAAACGTGTAAAATAACAACCTGTCTGGGTGAGGTGCTAATTTCCATCTTTGCTCTGTCAGTTTAAAATCTGCTTGAATAAAACGCTTTCATCTCTTTCTGTTGACAGCTCATTATCTCGCCCCCATTTTTTAGCTGAAAAATCAACTTCCTGTCTTCCTAACGACGCCTCGTCCTCACATCTGTCTGTCCCGACTGCGCGGCGTGTCGGAGGGGAACAGGAAGTCGTGTCAGGTCAGCGGTTTACTTTTTACAGTCTGGTGCACACATGAATCAGGTGCACGGTGCAGAAAACAGCTAATTCTTAGCTTTATGACACAGGATTAGAAGTAAAATAAGATTGTTTTTGTTCCTGTTTCAAAAGGTGATTCTAGAAACAAAATTATGTAAAAATCTCGTTTAAAATAGAGCAAAAAAAAAAGTTATTTTTTCTAATAACTGGAACAAAAATCAAACTTTTGCATAAAAAAATCCCCTTTCAAAATAAGAGCTCTGCTGCAGCGTCGCTGATAGGAATCTGAGATTTTCGGGGATTAAACTAAAACTTCTCATCCTGCTTTTCCACATTCCTGCCGACTGACCCGACCGTAAACTTCCTGAACTTTCCGTGAACCGACACTCGTTTAACCTCCAAATCTCACTTTCCTCGTCTTTTCCTCTAAGTTTTCCAGACAGGAGAAACGTCCCCTGACCCATCTAGTTTCCATTCCTAAATGTAAATGATTTCAAACATTAGTTGTACTTCCTGCAGCAGCGTTTATGTTTTTTAATAATAAAATCCCTTTAGAAACGCCTCTGAGTGGTTTGCAGGTTAAACATTTTTTACCCATTTAAAGGATCTGGTCGTCGTGGTTTTACATTCATCGTTACGTGATGCTGTTGTCTTTGCTACTGAAGCTGATAAACTTTAAAAAGCTAAAGAAAAATATACAAAAATAGTCTTTTTTTAACATATATTTTGATTTTTGTGTTAAATCTTTAACTAAACTAAATAAAGCCTCCGGTTTGTTGTTATCTACGGTTTCATTCCAGTCTCATAATAAAAGATTTGTGTCTCTGACTTCAGATCAGCCCAGCTGAAGCCCGGGTCGGCGGTTGAAGGCCCGCTGAGGCGTTCCAGCTACTCGAACGACAGCAGGTCCGGGTGAGGCTCGAGGTCTTCAGACTCCTTACTGCAGGGGGCGCCGTTCCCCAGCAGCACCTCCTCTCCCAGGCTGATGCGACAGGCCATTTTCCCTGAGCGGGGGGTGGAGGCCAGCCGGGAGTCCGACGAGGACATCTTCTGCCAGATGGACTCCAGCGGAGGATCCTTGTTGATGAGGTCTGGAACAGAAAGCTGGAGCTGATGCTCCTCCACTCCTCCTCCGTTACTCCCCTTTTCCAGCTCATCCTCCTCTTCTCCCGCCACTCCTCCAAACTTTTCTACCTCTGAATCAATTGAAACTTTGTCCTCGGTGGGATCAAACGACGGTTGGACCTCCGTTGGTATCTCTTCATCTTTGTCTCCAAGCTGCTGCTCCTCATCGCTCCTCGTCTCCTCCTTGGCAACGAGCGGCGTCTTCTCAGGGGAGGGCAAGTAGGAGGGGGAGTCTGCCGCATCTGGGGAGGAGACCACGGGGTCGGAGGAGATCATCATGTCCTGGGTCGTCTTCAGAGCTCGAGGGAGGCGCTTCTTCCCCGTCGGTGGCGGCGGGTCGAGCCGAGGGAAGGAGTCAAAGGAGGTGATGTGACTGGAGAGGAGAAGCAAAATAAGTTATTTCTCCTCCGAGGCTGAAACAGGTGTCTGGATTTATCACCAGATAAAACAAAAACTTTTACAGAAGAAAACAGATGGTCTGGGTGGATGCTCAGAAACAAGCAAGAAAAAGGGCAAAAAGGGATAAAATCCTCTTTTATTTTTAATTTTTATCTTCCTCTTGGCTAAAATCCACCATATTTCCCAGAGAAACCTGCTTCCTGTCAGGAAATCATAAAACTGCTTCACATTTGTAAAAGTTCTCCTGCTGATGACTCAGAAGCGGTTTTAGCTGCTAATGAGAACCTGCTGAGTGATGGAGGCGTCTCTTCGGGTTATTTTCTGCAGCAGCGAGGAAGAAGAAGGAAGAACACACAAAAACAACCTGAGATTTTTTTAGGTAAGTTTCCCTACTTCCAGGAACGATCTGAGCGGGAATTTTTCTATTACAATAAAAAAAGGTTGTTTCATTTCTAAATCTGAGAGCGAGCCGCTGCGTGACCTCTGCACGCCTCAGCTCATCTCTATTTCATCAACGACAGCTGAGACAATCAGCAGTCGCATCAAAGAACCCCAGCTCTGGACATCAGAGGTCCTGCAGAATCCCGAGATCAAGAGAGGCGTCTTCCTGGTTCTGCTCCGTATGAGGAGGAAAATCTGACCCAAGCTGAATAAACGACTCTGGTATGAAGTCACCGGAAGATGCTTCAACGTAAAAAGCAGAAATTTGGCTTCATTCAAACATCACATGGATGTTTGGACAACGTTCTCTCCAACTTTAAGGAGATGGATGCGATCTCTCGAAGAATACTGTGAATTAAAAAAGGAAATCGAGAATCCAAGAGAAGGTTTCAATAGATTTTGGCAAAAGCCCCGTGGAACACTGACCTCCTCCTCCCAGCTAACAGTAAGATCATCACACCAGCTATTCATTCCCAGGCCAGATGTGCAAATCCGAGTCTGACCCGAGGACTCATCCTGGTGGGACACCTCCCATGGAAAGCATCATAACCAAATAGCCAGACCACCTCAACGGGCTCCTTTAGATGTGGAGAAGCAGCAGCTTTCTGCTCTGAGCGCCATATCCATCCCGACTGTTCTACTCTCACCTGTGAACAAGATAACGAACTCCACACGTTTCCATTTGTAGGACCTCAACCTTAAAGGTGCAGTAGGAGATGTTTCTCTAGAACATCTTTTGTCAAATTGCTTGAATTGCTCTTTACATACAGATGGCAACAAAAAAAATTTACGTTTAGTCAAAAAAAGGAATAATTCTAATCTCCTCTAAAATATACAATGTTGGAAAAACCTCATCCAAATATTGTGAACGCCCTATTCTTAATGATTGGATCCTGATCCATCAATCAAACCCGAGAATCTTGGCTTGGAGCAGCTGAACAGGAAGTGAAGTCAGAGCCGGACTAGCTATATTAGCTAGCTAGCATACTAAAATGTATTACGGTTACGTTACGGCATGAAATATGGCAGAAAAAGTGCCAAAAATGGGTCAAAAAACTAAGGTAATGCTATGTTTTTACGATTGTTTGACAGCATCTTTAGCATCCAGAATTCTCCTGTAGTCTGGGGGTGTGGCTTAGTCTTAGGGGGAGGTGCCTGAAGAAAAGAGGTTGGACCTTTGAATTATTCTTTTTCAAAATGTAGCTTGTTTGGCCCAATTCCAATACTCGCACTTTTACCCTTGCGCCCTTCAATTGTGCGTTCCTGGCCAGGGGTGCGAGTGCATAGGGTGTCCCAATTCTCATGTGCGGAAGATGACCACACCCCTTTTGCACCCTTGAGCCGCACTTCGCCCAAGTCCACATCGATGAGGACTTTGGGCAAGTGTATTACCCACAATCCATTGCTGTGTGGGAAGTTTGAGAAGAAGGCGGAGCAATGGCTCAAGTGGCTTTTCTGAAAACATGAATTTTCAAATGAAAGAAGTTCATTTTAAGATGATTAATTTTATTTATTCATGAATGTTTTAGACTAAGATTTAACGCAGACAGTAATGAATTTGAATTTAGTCAAATAATTGTTTGAAAGGAGTTATTAAAGATTTTTAAAAAAGTAGCACAACAGCTACCGGCATCCCAGCATGCGTCGGGGTCGATGACACAATGCTCCTTGTCCCAATTCAGCACACTTTTTCCAGGATCTCCTACCATAGCGTTAATGGTGCAGCAGATCCCGAAACCAAAAATCCTCAGCTGGCTTAATCTGTAAAAATAAGTGTGTGTGTGTGTGTGTGTGTGCCGACCTGCTAGAGGACGTCTGGTTGAATTGGTCCATGCAGCTCCAAACAGCACCAACGTTCTTGTTGACCTCGGTGACCCCAATGTCTCCGAGATGGCTGGACTCTTTCCTTCTCAGCAGGTCGTTGACCTGCGAGGAACAAACAAATAAAAAGAAGGAAAGCAGAAAGAAACGACTGAGTTTGGAGGCTCGGCCCGAGGACCGCGAGCACCGGATCAGCTTATGTTGCACGTACCTTTGCCCCGACTGCCTTGCCCAGGTTAATAGCATTCTTCAGCCTCTGCTGTCCTCCGGAGGACGGAGAGTCGACGAAGCCCGACGTGGCCGATGCTGTGGAGCGTCGGGCCGAGGACTGACCCGCTCTGAAGGTCTGAGGACTTTGCTGCTGAGCAACGGAGTTCTCAAACAAACTCTGATCAACTGCACAGAAGAGAAGGACAAGAAGATGTTAGAGAACAGGTGTAAGATCTGGATCTGAACAGGAAAAGGAGGCATCCTGCAAAGCTGCAGAACATCAACGATAAAACGATGTTTTTATTCTAAATTTAGAAAAGAAATCCAGTTTCACTGCTGCCATCAAGACCTGCAGCTGTGCAGCTTTGCTCCAAACAAACTGATGTTGCATCATCACAACAAAGCTTTTCATGAGGATGCAGACAACATCTGGGCTTTAATCATACATCTCCACGTTAAAACTGTAAACAGTGCATCAGGGATCAAAACAAAACATGCAGCGACACGTGCACACAGAGAGGCTAAAAGCACCAAAACAGGAAGCAGGACCAGAAAACAAAAAAGGAACTCAGATTTAAATCACTTCAGATCTTACCTCGGGGAGAGATTTATCTCTCGGAAGCGTTTAATGAAACAGAGAAAAGGTCAGAAAACAAATGTGGCAGCAGGAGGACACGACCAGAGCAGGCTGAGGCTGCAGGTCTGAGCGTCTCCAGCAGAAAAATATCACCACTGGAAACTAAAGACCAAGTCTCCTTACACAAACCCATCAAACCCCGTTAGTCAAACACTCCACGTGGAGCCGAGAACTTTACTTTAAAGGAACACTTGGCAGTTTTGGCTTGTTTTTAGCTCCCCCTAGTGTCCGTTTAGTAGAACCAAAAGTGAAACTTATCTCCTGGCTGTGCGTTGGTCTTTTTAACACCTTAATCTAACAGCTGAAACGTCTCCTCAGCCTTCATTAGTGTCTACAGGAGCGGTTCATCACTAAATCAAACACATCAGCTGTGTTCATGATCTAAAACATGCAGGAAACATGCTGGAAGCAGACTGCAGCACCAGGCATGTCAGCTCCACTTTACTAAGTCCAACAGGGACCGGACCGCCACTCTGAAGTTGCAAGTGTGGTATTCTGGCCACAGAGGGCGGTGGGGGTCTGAGTGACATCATTAACTCTGTAAAGGGTCATTTTAGCACAAACTGGCTCAAGAACAGGATTTAAACATATGAAAAAACTGCATAGTCTGGCTTTAAGAGACAAAAGGAAACGAGATCTGTGAACTTCCAACTTTCGTTTCATCGATGTTCAAATGTGATTTTAAAACAGTCGCCAGTCATTTACAGAGACGTTATGAACTTTGACCCCTGTGGACTCATGGATAAAATCTGGAATTAAAAGAAAAACTAAACTAAAACTTTCACTTTATTTCATTTGTGTTGCTGCTAACAGCTCCACATTCACACTAAAGAAAAAATAAAATATATATATAAATATATTTATATATTATTTGCATTATTTTACTCATTTGGGGACATGAGGTTTATAATAAAAAGTAAATAAATAAATAAAACAACAAAAACAATGTTTACATTTTTATTAAAACAAATGTGTTAACCTTTTTTAGTTTAATAAGTTTTTTGTTAAGTGAAACTTTTAAAAATGGGGTTAAAAAGTTTTTCAGTGATTAACTGAATAAAACATGAAATCATTTATTTGCACTGATTCAGATTAAGGTCAGAAACTTTCAGCTCTGTTAAAATTCTTCTGTTTTATGCATAAAAAAGAAAAATAAATGTAAGACATCAAAGTTTTCCTTTATTTCTGTATAAAGTCGCCTCTTTTCTAGAGTTCTGATGCTAACAACAGCAGGAGGCTGCTGCTGAGCTGCTGCACAGACAAATGAAACGAATCGTTCAGCATTTTCTCCATCTGTTCGTTTGAATTGAGCACCGTGTGCAGATCTGAGTAATGAGTGATGATTGAGTGAATCAACGGTTTTAAACACAAAGACTAAAGCCTGCCCGTCTCATAATTAAGACTTACTGACTAAACTTGTTATTCTGCGACCTTGTGAGGGTCTGACAGATTTATTTATGGTCTGTGCAGAAAGAAAACCGGGAACAGAAATCTGAATCTATGGCAGTTCTTGATTTTGTGGTTTTTCTGTGTAACCGATTCACTTTAAAGCATAAAAGTCTTCAGCTACAGATTCTGTAATTCAGATTTACCGCATTATGAGAGGAGCAGATGCGTAGATTTCTGCAAATGTTTGAGCCGCTTGAGGTTTTTATCCATCAAAGAAGGGCTCTGAAAATAATAAAATAAGATCAAATGTACAAATGAGTAAAGAAATCCACTTCCAGGGGCATAAAGAACAAAAAGCTCATCCTCAGACAAAAGAAAAGAAAAATCCTTCAAAATTCAGCTTGAAACAGAAAAAACGATGTTGTGTTTCCACAGAGATTTTAGCTCCAAAAACAAGAAAAATCAGCAGAAAACGTGAAAGCTGAAACGGCTTTAGAATATTTATGAGTCGGCTGCTTTTGGACTGGATACAGAAAGAGGAATTGTTCAGGTGATAAATAATTCAGGACGTCTCAGTGAATCGATGAGAAACATGTTCTGCACAATAAAAATATTCACTTCATGCCACGCGTAACACGTTTGATAAACCTGAGCCTCGTGTTTGGGATGAAAAGTAAAAACCTTGATTAGCGTCGCCGCCACAGATCCGGTGTTGGCGACGCTCCTGTGCTGGTTTGTCAGGAATTCCTGAAAGGATCTGCTTCACCGGGGTTCAGACCGGAGCAGTGAGGGGAAGCAGCAGCCAATCAGATGGCAGCAACACATTCAGGTATCTAAGGACGACCAGCTGAAGTTCAAACTTAGCATCAGAGTGGAGAAGGGTGGAGGTTTAGGAGGCTATGATGGATTCCAGAAACTGATGTTCCAGTTGACCCAGGGTCAAAGGTCAGACTGGCTCTAGATCAGGGGTATTCAATTCCGGACCTGCAGGGCCGGTACCCAGCACGTTTTAGTGGTTTTTCTGCTCCAACACACTTGATTCAGTGGTTGAATCACCTGTGCAGCAGCTCATCAGCCTCTGCAGAAGCCTCAGGTGTGTTGAAGCAGCTCCAACAACCTCTGGTTCCTACCAAGTTCTGCAGAACCACCAGCTGCTCCAGGTGGACTCCAGCAGCAGAAGACCACACCAGGTGTCTCTCCTGTCAGCTAAGAACAGGAACCTGAACAGTTCCCACAGGATCACAGAACTGGACCAGAGGAGACTGGAAACCTTTCCTGGTCTGAGTCTGGATCTCAGCTGCCGGGTCAGAACCCGGTGTCACCAACATGGATCCATGGTCCAATGGTGGTGGTGGTGTTCTGGTCCCACTGTGGACCCGTTAGTACCACCTGAGCCTGGTTTAACCCCCACCCCCCTGACCAGGCGTGACATTCATTCCTACTAGAGACCACTGCAGATTGATTAAAGAAATGAGTGAAGCTTAACTTTAAAACTTTATATTTGCTCACTGGATAAATGTGGATTTGTTTGCAAAAACTTTAAAGCTTCATACTGAATCTCGAGTCCTTCCTGCACCTCCACACGCCTGCTGTGTGTTCGGTTCTGATGGATGTGGTCTTAATGAGCTTCGCGTCACAGCCTCTGATGCAGCTCCAACTGCTGACTGTGCTGCTGAGAAGGCCAGGCGACAATAACTAATTTCCTGATGTTTCAACACATCTGCTCTCTCCACCTCCTGCACTCCCTCGAGAGGCAGCACAACCTCGCAATAAAAACAAAAATCTCTGCAGGACTGGAAGGTGCATCGCGCCAGGGGTTAAGAATAATTATTTTCTATTGAGAAGAAGATTAAATCCAAGGAAATAATTTACCCAGAGAGAATTTTCTCTCTGGAGAGCTGCAGCTTTTTGATTAGTTCTGTTTATTACAGACATGTGGTTTTGTGTTGGTGTTAGTGTAGATCCTCTAATGCTCATCAGTCATTTTCTTTTCTCAAACTGATTTCAATTATTCAGACAACAGCCAGATTACATCAGAAACGCATGCACAGCAGGATGAGCGGCGGCTCCGCTACGTCTTTAAACACGTCGTCACATTTGTTTCTGACATGGAATTAGCCATGCGGAGAACGCGGAGCAAGGAGAGAATCAGAGCAGCAAAATGAGACATGAAGTGCACACAGAAGAAATGGAAAACAACACCAGCTCCGCGCAGGAGCGGAGGTGCAGCTGGGCCGAGTTTATGGTCAGGATAATGCAATCATCTGCAACACTGCAGAAAAATGGAAAACCGTCATTTTAATCCTCTGGCATGTTTCAACGAGAGAAAAACAGAAATTCAGTGGCTCTGAGTGATATTTTTATTCATTGTGAATAACTGCAACAGCTGCTCAAAGATGAAGTTTCGACCCGAAATAATAATGGTCTTGGATTCAGAAACTGGATTGAACCTGTTTTGCAGGTAAAGAAAGAGTTTTCCATCTCTGTCTAACTATTAAAGGTCTAATCTACTCGTTTTAAGCTGGGGTCTCTAGTATTAAAGCAGCATTCCGCAACTTTACACCTTAAAATTATGCTTTTTTTGTAAAGTTTAGGCGTCATACAATCATCTGTTATGTTCATTTTCGTACCTGTGATAGTGTTGGGGGGTCCCACGTCTGTTTACCGCACTATACAGTTTTTGAGCTCGGGTCGTTACCCGTACTGACTGGGTGTCACTTTACGGCAGTATATGGCAAGCCAAAGGGATAAAAAAAAGCAAGCGTTCTAAACGTGCTTATGTCCACTAAAATGCGCGTCTTGAATGAGCGTTTTGGCGGACATAATGCGAGTTTAGAACGCTTGCCATAGTTGTATAACGTAGACTCGCGGTTTAGCAGTGGCAGATTCACCAAAGAAAGCTAGAAATCCCGTATCAGAGGAATCTAGGAAAAGAAAAGGAGAACGTGATAGAACAACAGCAAAGACCAGAGTTATTATTGGGCCGTCTTTTCCTCGCTGGAGAGCTCTTTTAGAAAGAACAGCATGAACTATGGACTCTGACCTAGCCGTGCTGCTAAAGGCTAGGTAAGTAATAAATTATTTCACCAGGGTTATTGTGTTTGGTCGGGCATAAAGTTGTTACACAGTCCTGACAAAACATTTATTCAATGTGTGGAGGTGGAAACGTTTGTTTTCGTTGTTTTGCCTGACATTAGGAATGTAAATATGCCTCTTATGCCCCAGAGAGATATTTGATTTTATGACAGTGACGTTACACAGCAAGCCTCTAGAGGGCGCAAAGTTAAGGAATGGGGCTTTAATAAATGCCTTTTGAATCATGCTCTGTGTAAAATAAAAAGCTCTGGCGATCCTGTTTCAGTGGGTTTAGTTAGTCACAGGAGAGGGGAAGTGGAAAACGACAAGACTACGAGACTTATTAATATTCATGATATGCAAACTTCTCTGACTGGCTAACAGCAACGTGACTCTTCACTGCCTTCGTTAACAGAACTCAGAAAACTGTAAATCGTGTTTTCTTGAGTCAAAAAAGTAACATTGATGTTTAATCTCCTCAAATAACACAAGCCTGAATGTTCCACCATGTTGTGGAGTTGCTAATGCTAACGGTTAGCTTCTACCAGATGAGACTCGCTCTGCTCTCCTTCCTGTGGGCGGGGCCCCGAATACTAATGGTGCGTTCAATTTGTCCTCGGAACTCCCGACTTCCGAGTAGGAAAAATCAAATAAAACGCCCCGTTAAGTCGCACCTCCCAGTTGGAAACTCGAAAGTTTTTATAGAACTCCGACCTCGAGATCCAAGATGGCAGCTCTCCGTATCGACAACAGTAAGTTTTGGTTGAAATGTGTTTATTTTACAAGACACACATATGAGTGTGTTTAAAATCAACGATACATGTAGCGCTTGCATCTCTAAGCTGAACAAACAAAGTGTTGTTTATTAGTTGTCTGTGTTCGTTGAGAGCTACCAAAACAGCAGTTTTCGAGGGCGCCGCCATATTGGAATTCCTTCTTCTACGGTTAACACTGTTAACTCGGGTGTGACGTCATTCCTAGTTCTGAGTTCCGACTTCCACAACTCAGAGTGACCCATTGTATTAAAAAAAAAAACAAGTTTCTCAGCGATCCTTTAAAAGACCTCATTCTGTACTGGTGCCCAAATTTAAAATATTGATGGTATTTGTATTTAAAGAAAATAAATGGAGAAAAAGAGCAATCTGTTGCTCTGTTGTTTTAGCAAAAAAAGAGGGCAGGCGTGTCAGGAAAAGTTTAGTAAACTGTAGCGATGAGTGTCACACCGTGTTACTATTTTTTGTTGCTGTTTTACATTCAGGATAAAAACGTTCTGGTTTTAGAACATTACAGCTGACAGGGCTGGTGTTCCTGTTCTTCCGTCGTTAAAGTCGTGAAGCTCAGAGTCGCTCTGTAACTTTGATACCTGCCGAGTCTTCAGCAGACGTTGTGCTTCTGTGACCTAGGGGGCATCTCTGAGCCGCTATCGCCACTCTTTAGTTACACAGCCGCAAATTTATTCATCAAATCACATTTGGGTTTCATTTTCATGACAAGTAATTTTCTGGGAGTGATCTTTGTCCTTCTAAAAGTAAACCCAAAAGAAGTGGAAGCAATCAGACGGTCTGAGGGAACAGAAATCCGTGAGACGCCAGCGGCGCGCTGAGAGGATAAATGACGAGAAACACGCTCAGTTAAACACAAACACAGTCATCTTCAGGCCAGACAGGGTCATTATCGCTGCAGTATTCAATTACAGCTCTGGCTGAGCTTCATTAAGATGCAAGTGTGTCCTGATGTGTGTGAGTGAGGAGATTATTAGTGCAAGTGAAGTCAATCATATCTGAAAAACACCCCCCTCTTTGTCTGGAAGAGACAAACACTCAGAGAGGGTCTGCTCATCAATTTTTCACTTAGTTTCATTAAAACATGAATAATTAAAGGGGGGGGGGGGGTGTTCTGATAGACCTGACTGAACTCTGACTCACATCCTGGCTTTTACATCACCTCTTTGTGCTCACTTTTAGCATCTTTCTGAGTAAATGGTGGTAAAAAGCTTGTTTTCTTTAGGCAGCAAAACAAAACACACATCACTAAAATACACATCAGATCATTATGAGAGCACAAACGCAGCGTGTTGCATTAAATCTGCTGATAAACACTCCAGCGAGTTGGTATTCTTAGAGCCTAGGAAAGGCTTTAGAGGCTTCAGCACACGGTGAAAATGATTCATCAGCCTCAAGAACAAGAACAGGAACAAACAGATAAAAAAAACATTTTAGAAGACAAGAACAGCGTTCATCAAACAGCTTAAAGGAAACTGAAACGGAAGAAAAGAGTCCAGATATGAAACAATGCCAGTAAAATAATTGGACAAGCAACTGTTGAATGCAATTCTTAAGAGCTGAGCACAACGCTGGCAAGATGACAAAACAACTAAATAAAAAAGAACAATAACTCCTAAAATGTCTTATTTAGTCATAAATACGATCAGTGGTTCACAAAGTTGGGGTTGGGACCCCACTCTAGTCAGGAAATAAACATTTAGGGTCTTGAGGTTCTGAAAAATCTGAAAGTTGAAAAATGACTCCTATAATTTAGCTAAAGGTAGAGGAAATATCACAACAAAGCAAAGTTGAATGACAAGTTCGAAATGGTCAGAGTCCCATTTTTATTTTCATGTTAGAAAATTGTTCTTTTCATTTAGAAGGAGGGGGCGGGACTTATAAACTCATACTGCAGCCAGCCACTAGGGGGCTTTGTTTCTGCATCTATGGTTGAAACTAAATCCCTCTGGAGAAAGGTAGGCATACGTTTCATTGCTGAAGTTGTATTACTGCTACTTTCTGGTGTGTACGAATTTTATGTAACCAACCAGCTTTTTACAATGATCCAAATAAAACAGAACTTCAAGAATTTGGCAAAACTTGGAAGAAAAATTACAGCTAGCATTAAAATACTTTTAAAAGTAACATTTACAACAGGTTGTTTTGCTTTAATTCATCACTTGTTTTAAAATGAATGTTGGCGAGATCACAAAAAAAAATCACAATAAGATTTTTTTTTACCGTGAATTCACAATTTTGTCCTGGTTATTGTTTTTAACATTTTTTTTTTACAAAAGTTGCCAATTTCTCTAAATTAAAACAGTACTAAATGAAAAAAAAGAGCAGTAACTAATAATTAGCTACTTTATGCTAACACGTGCAGCTAATGCTAACGTCTTGCCACTGCAGTGAAAAACCACCAACTCACCTTTTTATGTTGTATTAATAAAGCTGAAGCTAAAAATCTTCTCTAAGTTACCATTACTTGCTTACTTGTTGCTAACGTGTTTACTTACTTATTAATAACTTTAATGAGTTGATCAGAGTGTGTCACATCTAAATCGGTCCGGGTGGAAACACTTCCCAATCTTTCCATTTGAAAGATCATGATGATTCTAGAACCTCTCTACTTTGGCAGATTGTCAGTAGAGAGAAATTTTATATTTTATTCAAATTTAAGTTTATATAAATAATAATAAAAAAAGTATCATCTTTTTAATGGTACACCTTTAAAAGCCGGTTCGTCTTTTATTTGCTGACCTGACGGAGCCATTTTTTTTTTTTGTTGTAATTTCCTTACTTGCAATGAGCTCCATATTTCTTTAGGATCTATTTTCTGTACAGACGTTTAAAAGACCAGGGGGGGGCAGGGGGGATATATAAATGGTTTAGGTACTGTGGTCTTAACAAGGCAGCCACAGCACACGCTGCTCCTGTAATTACACAAAGAAAATGTACATTTTTCTCTTTTGCTCCCTTTGCATAAGACTTTTACCCTCTTCACATAAATACACAACACAAAGCCACAGCGAAGGAGGCTGCTTCTTTGAAATATTATGGAGAAACAGGTGCATAATTAAAGAGTAAAGAATTATAATCATCTTGATGTATAATGAACAGAATAGATTCCTGTGATATGAGCATAGGAGGGCGTCCAGGTGGACTGTGAGAACAATAAGACAGAGAAATGGGAGTTTTTAAAAAATAAAAATGTGAGGGCAGCAGAAAACACCGGCGGGTTGTAGCCAGACATGTTTGGGTGCCTTCAGCCTGATGCGTATCAAAGTCATCAGATCAATAATTCATTCGGCCATTTGCCACATCAGCGTCCGTCTGACTGAACGGCTCCCTGGAGAGCGTGAGAGTGGCTGAGCGACGCGGGAACAAGTGCATATGCCAAAGACAAAGCAAGGGAAATAAAAAGTAGTAATAAAATGAAAGAAGGTGGCAGTCGTTGCAGGCTTTCAGCTCGTGTGCCTCTGAGATTCTGGTCCTCGTTTATACGGACAGCTGGAAGAATCCAAAACAGCCCCGAGCTTTCTGCAGGAATGAATGAAAGATTTCAGGATGAGAACCAGCTGAATCACAGCTGTGCTAACAGAGTAACTATCACAGCAACCATCAGCTGGGCTCCAACGCCAGAAACATTCTCACAAAAACATCAATTATGTGTACGACTGAAGATAAGGTGATTAGTTGCGGAGACAAAATTGTGGGAAAATATGTCAATTCCAGCTGGAAAACGCAGTTTTTGTTGTAAATTAGACACCGGATGTTTCAATTATGACTTAATCTGTTTACAACTTGTCATTTTATTCCCAATTTCAGATTCTCTTTATTGCTGCAGTGATTAAAACGTCTCGTAGTCTTCCATCTCTGAAAGGTTCTTCACCCATTCATCCTCCGGCTCCCCAGGCCGGCAGTCCGCCATAATCTCTCGGGTTTACCCGGAGGACTCCCCACGGGTCCAGAAGGCATCCTTACCAGATGGCACAACCACCTCTTGTTCTTTTCGATGAGGAGCAGCAGCTCTAGTCTCAAATCGTCTCCCAATCCTCAGGGTCAACCCACTCTACTGGTGGAGCTCATTTCACATGTTTGTTTTTGTAGTCTTAATATTTTTGGTCATTTCCTGCAGTTCGTGAAACCCTGATGAATGTTTCAAGGGATTTTTGGAACTCCCTGGTGAATTCTGTCTGTAACTGGTCACCAGCAATCACAGCCCAGTCAGATACCAGCTTTACAATAACAGAAACACTCTGATTAGAGGTGGTATTGCAACAACAGGACAAAATTTCCAGCCATTGGGATGTTGGTGTCAAGTCCGCCATTTTACACAGTCCCAGCCTCGCCGTGCCGAGCGGACTTTTTACCACAACGGTGCCCTCTTGTGGCTGGTAGATGTAAACATAAACCCAGTGTCGCGCCGTCAAAATAGATTTTTGATTATTTATATTTTTTAAATATAGCTTTTAAAGGAGTCATCACCTATAACACCGTGGATATCTATGTCCTATTCTAGTCTTTTAGGCCATTAAAATAAATTGTATTGGAAAAATAAATTAAAAATGTGCTTTTCTGATCCTTTTTTATAAAGGGCATATTTTCTCGCGAGATCATACGCGATATTTCAGCTGTGCAGGACTGAGGGGCGCGGTGATTGGTGGAAGGAAGCAGGAAGCAGCTTCAGCGTCTTGCTCCAAAACAACAAAAGTTATAACTGAACCCGACCTGGCAGTGACCTACGGGATCCAACAGTACGAGCCCGAGCCTCGCCTCGTGCGTAATGGCTTCCTCGCTTGTTGTTGAGTTTTTTTTTCAGCGAAGCGCCGTAAACCGGAAAATGATGGGACGCGGCATTGGAGATCTGTAAACAGTCTGGATGGGACAAAGCGAGCTAAACAGCCTGGCATCGGCTCATCATGCTGTTGTGAAGATCGAATACACAAACCCAGTGGACATTTTATTCCCCGTAACATGGATCAGCAACGGTGAGACATAATTTATGCGTTTCACGTTATGAAATGAGCTTTGTTGTGCTGGTTTGTTCGCTGCTGGCCTCATATGTGGTTATATCTGGCCTTTGTGATGACATACAGGCCAGAGCTCAAGTTCTGGTTTTGGAGTGTGCGTGCTCGTGGGGTGCATGTGAGCTGGTTGAAGAAGGCAAGAGTAAACAAACGCTTCAATGTTAAATATCGGCTTCTCAGCCAGTGAAAAATCATTAGGAAGCCATTATAGACATTTGTTCAAGTGGAAAAGTGAAATTTTCAGGTGATGACCCCTTTAAAAGAAAAACTGTACATTCATTCTGTACACCTCTAAACGCACCATGGATGTATTATTATTTTTTTAAAATAGCCTTTTATTAAAATGTTCCATATTTCACCTTTAAGTTAAAATAAAAGCTGCCTGTGCAATACATCGGTCAGCTTTCTTTTGTCAGCGTCTATTTCAGGATAAAGGAAACACAAGATGAAAGCTACAGACGGACAGATGTGGGATACGTGCCTGCAGCTGATCTGCCATTCAACATGGCTTTGTTCTCCACCTCATCCACATGTTGCAGATTAAACTCCCGGCTAAGCGTGGCAGCCAGTTCAGCTCGACAGGAACGTAAAAGAAGTCAACACGGAGCAGGAATACAGTCGGAACGCTGAAATTCCTAAAGCCTCTGCTGAGGAATTTCACCTAAATATAAAAGCCTTCATGCAATAAAAAGAAAATAATATTTATTTTATTCATCACTGCTGAGGTCAGAGCATTAATGGCGTCTTTATTCTCTCTGCTGCAGACGAAATCACTATTTCAGGACTTTACGGGTCTGTTGTGATGCAGGAGCTCCTCGTGTCTCCGTCTGCTCGGACTAGTTTTATCCGTCTGTAACGTTGTAAGGATGCAGTAACATTTGCAGGGATCAAACAGCTTCATGAAATATTCATAAGTGAATTCATTACAATGACTCAGTCCCATCTACAGCTGGCGAGTCCGTCGTGTTTTGTTTTTACGTGTTTATAATAGCTTAAATTGACAAACCGAACATGGCTCCGGAGTGCTTTAATACCTTTGTTTTGCAGCTTGGATAGGAGAAACGAGACGGGGAATATTCAGTTGGCTGCATTCTGCAACTTGACCACTAGAGGTCACAAATTCCAACAATGTCTTCCTCTAATTAAAAACTTTGATTTTATCTAAAAAATACACCCTTTGTTAGATTTGTTTTATAATAAACAACGATATTAAATTTGACCAAGCAGTGAAGAGAATATAAAATCTAAAGAACAACAAACCAGCACGTTTTAAGGTGTGTGTTTGGTTAGCGGGACCTCCACCTGCAGCAGACGCACCTGTGTGTGCATGCAGGTGACAGACTGAGCTGTTTATCGATCTGCGGCGCTCCTTTGCTGTCCCGGTCGTTAACCCCGGTTTCAAACAACAAGCGTTTGTGATGAAGAAATCAATGAAAGTCAGCGAATCCAGCTCCGCTCAGGTGGGCCACGTGGCCTTCAGGTGCAAACAAAAACCTGCTATCGAACCTTTCATTAACGCCGAGTGGAAGGAGCGGGTGACAGAGAGACGAGATGACAGAAACAGGATCAGCAGCTTACAGATGAAGTGTTTTCTGATACAGAAAACTATTTGAATCCTGACATAAAAGCCTTTTCTTAAAATTCAAATCAACGTTTTCTCCAATTAAGGATCAAAGAAGAACTTTTATATTGTTCTGAATCCGACACAAAAACAGCGCGTCTGTTATAATCGGCTTCGGAGAAAAAGAAAAGCAACAAAAGGAGGTTAATATCAGTCAGCGTTTTAATAAAAAGCTGCTCCTTTAAGCGTGTCTTCGAGTCGCCCTACGCCAAAGTAATTACTGCTCCGTTTGTCAAGGTGAAACGCCGAGGGCTGTTCTTTTATCATCCAGTCACAAAACACGAATCAAGCAATATGCATGAAACGGCAACAAGAGACAGCTGAGAAATACAGCGTGTCTGACATCCTGGAGAGCTCGGAGGAGAAGAGGAGTTCAAGAGATAGCTGCAGGAAAACGCTGAAGGTGGGGCAAAGAAACACCGAGCATACGGAATGAAGAAGACTATTTACCTCTGAGGCTGAGGAGTCAAATAAAAACACACAGGTAGCTTCTGATGCAGAAACGGCTGAAACGCAAAGATAAAGTATAGTGTGAAATGTTCAAGGTTGTGCAAAAAGATTTAATCTTTTCTTTCTGAGCAAATATTCTAAAGACGGGAGATTTAAACAAAGGAACGCAGGAGGAATTGAACCAAAATTAAACTTATTTATAAAACTATGTGTAACAGTTAATTAAACTGTAGGGAAAGTTATTATTTTCATTTGAAAATTCCTATCACATCTATGAATATTTTTTTATTTTGCACATATATATGCTCCATAAATTGAGTTCTCGTGGCTTTTTGGGAGATGTGTTCATCAATGATTCACGAGGAATTTAATAAAAAATGAGTGAGCCTCTTTATGTGTAATCTCCACACCCCCACGTGTCAAGTTGGATTTATTTACTAATACATTTACAAAAGTTTACAGTTTTTTACACAACTCTGAACCATTTATGTAGCCTGGTCTGCCAGAGTCTGGATACTCAGAGGTAGCGAGCACCATGAGGGGCGGGACTAGCCAGCTCAAGAACAGGGTATATACAGTAATTCTTCAGTTAAATTTACTACTTTTTAATACCTTTTTTACAACCTTAAAAACATCACGACATTGAATTGCAAGTGTTAATCAGTGACCTTTCTATTATTTACACAGACGGTTGAGCGCGCAGTGTTCTGAGATGATGCCAAACCACCACTGAATATGACGTCATCATTTTCAGACGGAGACAAGATCTTTGATTATGTGCCCTAGACGGATCAAAAAACTCACGGTTCGGATCGTATCACGGATTTGAGCCACGGATCGGATCATTTTTTGGATCAGCATGAAGAAAAGAAAAAAAAAGACAAATAACTTTGCTCTCTTATTAATTTTGTAGAACACTTAGTGCAACATTTTCCTGCTTAATGCTCATTAAATACAAACAACATTTAACTCAAGACTCATTTAATGCAGTTACGTCCTATAAAATATATAACGTCAAACATTTTTTAACTGAATGATTCTGGCTACGGTATGTAGAATGAACATGTCAGATATTCAGTAAGAATGTCCTCATGGATGTATGGAATGTTAATTTCTACCAGGAACAACAGAATTATAGATACCTGGAATACACATCCAGTCTGCCTAATATATGTTAAAAAGGTTTTTAGGGATTCTGAGATATCTCAAACTTAATTCCTACTAGTGCCGTTGTTATTATGGATATCCTTCATTATAATTTCTACTAGTAACAGCATAGCTGTTGATGTCTTCATTTGCAATTTTGACTAATAAGAACACAGTTAGTACTAGGATCAATGAAAGTATTGCTAAATAGGAATTACAGAGAGGTCCGATTGCTGATTAAATGTGAAAACGGCTTGCCATAGCCAAGCTCACTCCCTGCGTGTCCTGCTTTCACTCATTTCCTCAACATTTGTTTTTCTTTACTCCTCGTTTACAGGTTTGTCCCCATCAATACTTCAGGTCCATCACGTTAATGTAATAATTGTCCCAGGCATTTTGCACGCACCACCTCCCTTCCTGCTTTCATAGCGATCGGACGTTTGTGTGTGCGGCGCTACGCCGGCAGGCTGGTATGGCATAGAGGCACGCGCACGCGTGTGTTCGTTTTTGCCGTTTGTATCATCTTTGTATTGACTGAGCACCACCTCACCCCTGCCACGTGGACCCCAAGGGATAAACAATCACACCCTGCTCAAACGTCACCTTTCCTGGTGGGGTCACCCAATAGGACAGCGGGAGGGTTAAAGTGGTTGTGTATTTATTATTTTTTCCTATTCTCTAAGTTTATGTGCTGCCTTAAAGGTTGAATATGGAACAATTTAATAAAAAGCTATATTTTAATTAAAAAATAATCAATTATTTATTTTGACTGCACAACACTGGGTTTATGTTTACATCTACCAGCCACTAGAGGGCACCGTTGCGGGTTTCCAAATACGGTAAACAGTCCACTCGGCACACGAGGCTGGCTCTGTGGAAAATGGTGGACTCAGCAAGTCAAGCAGCTGCTTCTGAGCCCCGAAGATGTCGTTATCCTTCTCAGAAGAGGAGCGACCATCAAAGATCTAAAACCAGAGTGAGTTTAGGTCGTCACTGGACACGGTGCTGGCTGCTCACTTCACATATCGGCAGAGAACCTGGCATCCTGACGTCTGGAAACCTTGTTCTGTTGTTGCAGCTACAACCTCCACTCACTAGATGTCGCTGTGGTGTTCCAGATTCCACCTTTAACGAGTGAATTTCCCCACTGGGATAAATAAAGTGTATTTTTCTTCTTGTAGATATTTTTAAAAAGCCAAAATTTCTCATAAGCATGTCTAAAAGATACATTTTTTCATCTCCGTTTAAATTCAGAGAAGTTTCTTATGACTCATATTTGCTGATCAGACACGTTTTGCTTCAATAAATCCAAAATTTGACTGAACATGATTCCAAATATTTGACTAACTGATATTTTTAAATCATGACACGGGTTTAAGGCTTATTAAATGAAAGAATCAATGTGAATATTAGTCTAATAATTTAGTGGAGCAGCTCTTTCCAGTTATATTATTACTTTTACATCACGTAACTACCTTATTAGAACCTGATTTCTTTTCTTTTTGACATCTGTTACTCACGTGCTAAAGACGACTGTGACCTGCACATTAGCTCTATAACACATTTAAATAACCCACCTACCCAGCCTGCATCAGAAGATGAAAGGTAATTTAAATCACATGAACTCAAAACGATAATATCAGCAAACTGAAAGACGCAGGTCAAAGGGGACAGCAGAGATTGTAGACACGAGGACACGATGCAGAGGACCAAGTTCCAGGCAGAAAGGTCAGCCTGTGTCCCTCTGACAGTCGTCTGTCCTCAGCGTATTTGAGTGATTTCTGCCAAATTAATTTATATGGAACCCGAGCGTCTCGTAAAGCACCGATCCAGAACCTTAATGCCCTCCATCGGAGTTTGATCAGGGATCTTTGCTGCGTGTCAATCTCCATCTGTCTCCATTGGTGTCTCGCTGCTTCTGTGGTAGAAAGTGAATCCAAGCTGATCTGAGAGGAACTCTGATGTGTTTCGTTGTCAACAAGGTTAACAAGTGATTTTGGGGAAATTTAGATGGAGAATAAAATACTGTTTCATCATAAGAAAACACAAATTTCCAGTTTTGCTCTGGTAGATTTTCCTTAAACTCTACATAAATCAGGCCCAAAGCATGCAGAATGTTATTTTACAGACTTTCCATCTCTGAGGAACAACAGATCAATTCATCGCTCCACCAAATCATCCTTTTGCAGTTTGAGTCACTTTTTCTTTAAATGAAGTAAAACTCCCACTCTGATGACTTAATCTACTGGGGTATACGTTAGAAATAACGATGGGTTATTTCTAATAAGTATTTTTATTATTTTCCTGAGTGTGTTTGGGTGTTGGGAGCCTTGGATGTGTTCAGAATGAGGCATTACGCCCTTAAAATTATTAATATTTGCCCTAAAAATGCAGACAGACCAACAAGAGTTTTCTCTTGTTTTTCATACAAATAGCTTCTGCTTCAGTACACCTGCACTGTTGAGATTTAGTCATTTATGCAACATGAACGTGTTCCAATGAATGCCTTGTAAGTTGTACTCTGGGGAATAAAAGCTCAGACGCGCCTGAATCAGGAAATAGAATTCAGCTGGAGGAGAAAGTAGCTTCAGACGACAGGATCTGGAGTCTTACTTCCTGATATGTGGACGTCTCTCCTCTGATTGGCTAACAGCAACACGACTCTACCACTGACTCCGTTTGTTCTGCAACGTTGATGTTTTATCTCCACTAATAACACAAGCCTGGAGGAGTTCTGCTGTGTGGTGGAGTTGCTAATGCTAACGATTAGCTTCTACTAGCCTAGAGGAGTTCTGCTGTGTGGTGGAGTTGCTAATGCTAACGATTAGCTTCTACTAGCCTAGAGGAGTTCTGCTGTGTGGTGGAGTTGCTAATGCTAACGGTTAGCTTCTACTAGCCCAGACGTTCTCTGCTGTTTCCTGGACGCTAAACCAACAACAGTCTTCCCCGTTGTGAGTCAAGATGGGTGAGTCCATGAATGTTCAGTGACAGTGTGACGTAGATCTGTCAGGATTTTCTAATCCTAGAGTTTCACCTAGAGTCTATTTTCTATCAGAAGCTAATGCAGGAGATAGGTGGAGGAGACTATTTTCATGTTCAGCCTGCATGAAACACTCAGAGTGACCCGTTAGAGTCAGAGATAAGATTTAAATAATGCTTTTTCAGTGTTCCACGTGTTTAAAGTCGTTTTGGGGAAATCTTGAAAATATCTTGAATAAAACATCTTGAATTGGGTTGAGTCCAAAAGTAAATCAGTTGTAAATGTACTAGGTGCAATGATTAGTTTCTCATTTTTTCATTTCATCGATCAAATGTTTTACGAGATGTTTTACTAACAGACAAACTTGGGTAAAGTTTAAAGCACTATTATCATGTAGCATGCTTGGAGTATGTGATAGCCATAACTCTAAATTACCAACCAGAATTCTTAAAATTGACTGAGTTTTTGTGTTATTAGGTGAGTTGGTTGTGGCGGCCATCTTTAATTAGGTTTCAAAAGTCAGATGAAAAGTAGATGAACATCCAATGTTTACTTCTTACCCCAGTGGTTCTGGAGACATTGGGCAAAAACAACATAGCCCAGTATTGATTATATTAATGTTGACGTTGATTTGCAGCACTGATTGATCCTGTTTGGATGCATTTAGCAGGCGTTAAAATGTATGCATAAATTAGCTCGAAGCCCTGCGCCTGTAGTGTGACGATGACGTCACTTTTATTTACTTATCGATCTTCATCCCAGTCATCACCTATATGGTTATGACGTCACACTACAGTAGCGCCACTTGGACAAACTAGATCGCGCCCTCTTTTTTAACCCGCTAAGCACTAAATCAATTTCAGTCTTCTTGCCCTCCAGAAGCTGGGGGGCGGGGTCTTGGGTTAGGGGTCTATACTAGTTATTTGTTCAACAGTTATTTAAAATAGCGCCCCATTTCATAAGAATCCCCCAAAACTTATTTTTTCCATGTGAGTAAATGAATTTGCGTATTTAGATAATTTTATGTATTTATCATGAGCAGTATGGAATTATTCATCGGACCAAGTAACAGTTACAAAGGTAATGCATGAATAACTACAACCTGCAAAAACTATAAACCCGAGCATATGAGGCCACCCGAGCACATTACGTGCTAACGTAACTTCCATAATTTCTTTGGACAAATCAAAATCTTCTACGACAACATGCCAATGTCCAGCCAATCATGGAGAGAGGGGCATGTGCAGGGCCTCGGGCAGAAAAATCACATCTGTTTGGTTGGAAGTGGGAGAAATTTTGGTATTTGATGATACTCAAAAAACTCCAAAATGAAAATTATCCACTGATACTTCAATGGCGCGGCAGTTAAAGGGTTAAAATCAGCTGCATCTGGGAGTTGGTCAGTTCATTTCCTGTATTCTCACCAGCTGGTTTGATCATATCAGACTAAAACTCTCAACAAAAGCAAACAAACGCATCCAGATTCGCTCTGATCCCCTTTAAGTCTCTTGGATCTCGTGTTGCCCAACACCAGAAAAACCTGCAGCACCAAAATGAAAACTCGGTGGCTTTTTGTGAAACAAAATTAATACTTTAATACTGCTTTGTGCCCTCAGGCCGTACACAAACAAACGAGACAACTCTTGGCTTTCATCCGTGAGCCACGGCTCTGGCGCGGGTGAGGAGGTTGTGTTTTTGGTTGAATGAGAGAAACAAACGGCGTTCCCCTTGGTCTAACTAATCACAGCTTTACATAAATTAAAAACGTGTGGACGAGTGAAAACAGACTCTGAATAACAAGTCAACATTCTGAATACAGATTTCTGTCAAAAATAGGTTGATTAATTAGGAACAGAGATAGTAGGAAAGTTTGTACATAAATTAGTCCAAGTGTTCTCCATCCCTCTGAGATCCGAGTCCAGAACCTCAACGTGTCTCTGCAAAAACCTGAAGGCTGTCTCAGAACCACGGCCTGACTCCCGTTTTCACATTTGTGTCTGTTAGGAGGGAAAAACTCAAGGCTCGGCTCCTGAATCCTGATCTGTGTGTGAGTGTGTGCGAGTGTGAGTGTGTATGTGTGTGTGTGTGTGTGAGTGTGTGTGTGTGTGTGTGTGTGGGGTTGTGTGTGTGTGTGTGTGTGTGTGTGTGTGTGTGTGTGTGTGGGTGTGTGTGAGTGTGTGTGTGTGTGTGTGTGAGGGTGTGGGAGTGTGTGTGTGTGAGTGTGTGTGTGCGTGTGAGCGTGTGTGAGAGTGAGTGAGTGTGTGTGTGTGTGTGGGTGTGAGTGTGTGCGTGTGTGTGTGCGTGTGAGT